>ML388109.1:157737-168770 GCA_005239525.1 Nicotiana knightiana | reverse complement strand
CCCTCTACCCTCCCCCCACCCGCAAAATATTCTTCAACTTGCACATTTTAAGGTGTTTTTTAATGCAAGATTGGCATGGTTCTAAAATATAGGTCAAGTTGGGCGGATTGGGTTATGACTCATTGTTTAGCCCATCTTTACACAGCTCATCTTAGCCCAAGTACACATTGGGTTGGGTTGGGCAATGACCCATTTATTAACTTAATCCATCTCGACCCGCCTAAATTCAGTCCAACCCGCCCATTTGCCACCCCTATATCACATTAACATACATAAATACAATATTCTTAAAGTAATATATCGATGCACAAGTCGATTAGGTTATGTTGGACCTTATGACTGGCTCAAAACAGGCCAAACAGCACCTACATATATATGTTCCTTTCATAATCCAAAATCAAAATAAGTTTTAGAAGCTATTCTTTTTTTCCCTTTAAATAAATTGGAATCTATATGTTTGTTCAAGTGAATGAAATACAATACACGAATTAGAGTTCGAAATATATTGTATAGTTGGTCAAATTATTCTCCATCCATGTCGGTCAGAGCCATAATCCACATAATCTATATATTCAGCCTAATGGTGGCAAAATGGTTAAAAGAAAACAGTTATTCACTCATATTATTTATTAAAAAATATTGGATAATGAATTTTTTAAGAATGAGCCACATATGAATATAAATCATATTATTTACTTTGAAACTGGAGAATAAAATGGATATTTAATGGGTTTAACTTCTATATTTGTAAAGCCTCAAACTGGGGGTTCCTCAAATATGGGAGATTAGGAATTCTTCCAAAAGTGATCATTCAAAAAGTCATGAATATCATGATATTCATATAATCTGTCGGCTAACCCGTTTTTACCCATATTAAATATGGATCGGGTAGGATTATGTATCTATTTTTTGTATTATCGATTTTAACCAGCCCATATTCGACCCGACCCTACCGTTTGCCACATCCTATTCAGCCATGAATGAATGAATGAGCCAATGACCAAGTTATTAGGAGTTTATTGCGTTAATTGATTCACTTACCATTTTAAAACAGCTGAAAAGACCATTTTTACGCAGTTTACATTACTGCATTCTCGAATACAGCTCGCGGATACAGTCGAATACAATAATTGCTTAGCTGGACTTCTCTGTTTCACACCGAGTTTTGCTATTATATTCATGAAAACACTAGCTTAAATACATCGAATACACTCTATAACAACTGAAAACATAATTATAAAAAGTAATATAGTAAATGATAGCTACAGCTAGCTAATAACCGATAAACAATAGTGATATGTGAAAATTTCTCAAATGCCTTGACGTTTGAGCAAAATAGACCTCTATTACAAAATGACATATTTTGGGTTGATATCTTATTTTGGGCTATTTTTGGTAGATATTTTATTTTGTATTAGGTTTTGGTAGAAATTATATAGGTAAAAATAGCATAGACTACCCAGTATTTGCAAAGTCATTGAAAAATAGCCATTATTTTGGTGAAACACGGAAAGTTCCAGCATAATATGCTGGATTATGGAGTTCCTGCTTATAAACTTCCAGCATATTATGTTGCAACTCCAGCACACGAAAAGTTCCAGCATAATATGATGGATTATGAAGCTTCTGCGTATAAAATTCCAGCATATTATGTTGGAACTCCAGCATATTATGAAACTGCAGCACATTATGAAATTCCAATACATTATGAAATTATAACACATTATGCTGGAATCTCATACTAAAGAAATTCGAACTTCAACATCTTATGCTAGAATTTTTTCAGATTTTAAGGGTATTATTGTTCAGCTTTTATCTTTACATGCAAAAAAAACTATATTTTTATTAATTTTTAAAACTGCATCTATTTTTCAATTACCACCGGTAAATCTGACTATTTTTAATTTTTTTCTTATTATTTATGAACTAATAGTTTGGATAGTTTTCCCATTAATGTAGTTTTCTTGAACAACATTCTTTACTCCAAATTTTAAAAAATTCGATTGCACATTTTACACCTTTTAAGTGCATGAGAATTCAAAGACAAATAAAATCTGCATTTATATTTGCATATTATATCTATGTATATGTCAGTATTGTATGGTTGAGAGCGATAAAATACAATAAAGAATATAAAAGTCGATTGGCAAATCTTTAATTTGTCAAACCAATAATAAGAAAAATATCAAAGTCGAGTGTCTTACTAACGATAGCAAAAACGATTAAACAAAAACATATTCGTCATTTTGATATTTTAAGTCGTAAGTATTTCGGGTCTAGTATCCAGGGTAACGGGGAGATTGACAAAGATGTCACATATCGTATCAGAGTAGGGTGGATGTAGTGGAGGCTCGCTTCCAGTGTTCTGTGTGATAGGAATGTGCCGTTAAGACTTAAGGGTAAGTTTTATCGAGTGGTAGTTCAACCCGCTATGCTGTATGGGGCTGAGTGTTGGCCAGTCAAGAACTCCCACGTGCAGAAGATGAGAGTAGTAGAGATAAGAATGTTGAGATGGATGTGTGGGTGTACCAGAGATATGATTAAGAATGAAGCTATCCGGGACAGAGTGACAGTAGCCTCCGTGGAGGACAAGATGTGGAAGTCGCGGCTGAGATGATTCGGACATTTTAGGAGAAGAAGCATTGATGCCCCTGTCAGGAGGTGTGAGAGGTTGACCATGAAGTTTGAGAAGGGGTCGAGGTAGGCCTCAGAAGTACGAGGGAGAAGTGATTATGCAGGACATGACGCTGCTTCAGCTCACTGAGGACATGACACTTGATATGAGGGTATGGAGGTCGAGCAATAAGGTAGAAAGTTAGTAGGTAGTTTATAGTGTTCACCGATAGGCTTAGTAGCATGCATTTTCCTTCATATTCTTAGATTGTTATTAAGGTATGTGGTTTTGTTCGACTCAGGTTTTGTATTCCATGTTGCTATTATTGGATACTATTTATCCTTTATTACGGTATGTGATTTTTATTGGTATTGTATTTTTTTTCTTTCTCTTTTTTGGTCTTCCATCTTTCTTCCTTCCTTCCTTGCTTCTCTCTTCTTCTTCTTGCCCTTCCTGAGCCGAGGATCTATTGGAAACATCCTCTCTACCTGCATTAGGTAGGTGTAAGGTCTGCGTACACACTATTCTCTTCAGACTCCACATGCCGAGGATCAAGCTGGATTTGTTGTCGTTGTTGTTGTTGATATTTTAAGTTGTATCATTGACTTTTTATTGTCATATTTTATTTTCAGGTAGAGCTTTTTGGTGTTAATTTAATTCCCATGTGTAGCACTGATGTCTATAATATTTTCTTTGTGTTTGTATTATTGACTCTTTTGTCATAATGGTTACTTTCTAATTGGAAATAACGCCTACCTTCAAGTGGTTAGGTAAAATTGTCCTCTATAAAAA
Organism: Nicotiana knightiana; assembly: GCA_005239525.1. Taxonomy (NCBI): domain Eukaryota; kingdom Viridiplantae; phylum Streptophyta; class Magnoliopsida; order Solanales; family Solanaceae; genus Nicotiana; species Nicotiana knightiana. Next base: position 165,364 of record ML388109.1, on the reverse strand, counting down.
ATAGGTGAATTATTAATTCACACGCAAGTTAGGAATATAAATATGATGATAATGAGATCACGAAAAATTGGATAACTATAAGTGCATATAGAGATTATTAGAAACGAATCTACATTGTAATTTAAAGTTCACATGTATCCAATATTTTTTGCAAAAATTCTGTATATGTTAAGAAATTTACTAAATATCTATAAATATTTGTTTGCGAATTCATATATTATTATAGGAAAAATGCATAAATACTCCTTAGCTATAGTAGAATTTTCAACTACACACTTTATTTTTGTGAGATCCTATTACCCCCGAACTATTTTGAAGTAGAATAAATTCATCCTTAAAACACCGTAACCAGATATCTATTGGGCGGTTCACTCGCTTGGCACGTGATATTTCATTAAATTTTTATTTATTTCTTATTCTCTTCCTCATTTTTTGTACATTTTTCTTTTCTTTTTTCCTTTCCCCTTTCTCTATTTGATTTCTGTCACCTAACGAAGCAGAGCAACAAGGATTCATCCTAATATCTTAATCAGTGACTTTATTTATTTATTTATTTTTTACTGTTATGCTTGGCTTAAGGTCTTTAATGGCTACCGTGGTAGAGGGTTTTGGATGCTGGTTGTGATTGGTGATTGTGGGCAACGTGATCAAAATTAAAAGGTGAATAATGGTGAATAATTTGAGTATATATATGTGCTGCCGGGTTAGAAAAAAGATTCTTTCGGTTAAAATTTCAAGACTCCATTTTTTTCAGCGTAGAAATTGTTTTCCGATGATAGATATATTTGAGAATAAATCTTTTTGAGAGTCTTATTGTGTGTGAATGGAAGAGAAAAAAGAAGCATAATAGCATGATAAATGAAAGAAGAAAAGCAGGACAATGTCGTCGGCGACAGAACCGTAGGAGAAAATAAAAGAGGAAGTCAAAGGAAAAGAAAAGAAAAAAGGAAAAACGAGAAATTATATATTTAATTAAAAAAAAATTAAGAAAGTAAATTTCTTCTAGAAATTAAAATTATAATTTTTCTTCTAACTCTCTCATAGAGAGTGAAATACACACGTTCTGCCACATAAGCCTTTAGGGTTTAAATAATTCTATTTCAAAATTGTTCAAGGGAAAAAAAGGTTCCCCGCGAAGATAAAGTGTGTAGTTGGAAATCGAACTATAATTTAGGGGGATATTTATGTATTTTCCCTATCATTATATATTAACTTAAGATCGTTATATAAATTTATATAATTTATATTCTGAATTCGCTTATGACTATTCTACCAAAGACATTCTTGTTTCTTTTTTATTTATAACTTTAAATATATAACGTATAGTCATAGATGTTCTACAAAGATACTCAATTGGTATAGTTTCTAAAGCTTCTTGTGTTTCACTATTGTCTGAATTAAAAAATAAGGTAGAAAGAGAACTAGGCAAGAATTCAAACAAAACAACATATATAAGAATGTAATGTACATAAGTCTTTTTTTTCGGTTTCCCATCCGGTGTCCAGTACGCACATTGGAGCCCGACTAAATCCAGATTCGCATCGGAAAGTCCCACAAAGGCGATTTCATACTAAGGGCTCGAACCCGAGACATCTGGTAAGAATGAAGGACTACTTACCACTCCACCACAACTTTTATTGGTATGTACATAGGTCTTTGACATTTGAACATTGCTACATTTATGAAGAAAATGATGTTGCACAACAATCTCCTCTTCTAATCATCATAACCTTCTTATTTTACTGTAATAATCACGTGAAATATTGTATTTAAAGTAATAATACAATACGAGACTCTAAATCGGGGATGGGATAGCTCGCAAAGGATGGGCTTTGGCTAAAGTGATACCAAACTTCTCCTCCATGTCTAAGTCTTTTGGTGCAATCCCTGCCTCGAGCTTCCAATTGAAGGAATTTAATAGAGAGCCCAACATTACCGGAACCATTCTCAATGCCAGTGGTAAGCCAGGGCATATTCTTCGACCAGCACCAAATGGAATCAATTCAAAATTTTGCCCTCGCATATTCACATCCGAACTCCAAAACCTCTCAGGTTTAAACTCTAAAGGATCCTCCCAAGAAGTAGAATCTCGACCAATCGCCCACGCGTTGACTAGTACCTGTGATCCCTTCGGGATAATATAGTCACACAGTTCAACATCCTGCTCCACTTTACGCGGGATTAAGAACGGAACGGGTGGATGCATTCTTAAGGTTTCTTTGATAATGCATTTCAAGTAAGGAAGTTGGGAAACATCAGCTTCTTCTACCATTTTTCCTTTTCCAATGACTTCTGCAAGCTCAGCCTGTGCTTTTTTCATTATCTCTGGTTCTCTAATTATTTCTGCCATTGCCCATTCTAATGTGCTTGTGGTTGTATCAGTACCAGCACCAAATAGGTCCTGTAACATTTGTACCTCAAATTATATAACAACGTATAGCCTACTAATTAAGTGGAGTCCTATCATCAATGTAAAAAAAATAAAGTGTCTTTTGATTGGTGAATACAGTATATCTATGTCTTAAGATATTTGTTTAATATGTAAAAATTATTAATATAAAAATTATTAATATAAAATTCAGTAACCTAAAATTAATAGAATTTTGAATCCATAAATTTTGAATTTTGGCTTCGACATGGCAAAATAATGTCGAAAACCGTTAAACAAATCAAGATAATAGTCAATCCAACCGTTCAAATATGTAATAATTAAGCCCGATTATTTTTTTAGTTTCTAAATTAGAAGATATATAGGGTCGATTAAACATATTCTACTAGCCGAGAGCCACATGCATGTGTTTTGATTCTTTTTATTTGTTTATTTCTTCTTCTTCTTCTTCTTTATGGGGTTTGGAGGCCTAGAACGAAGGGGAAAAAATAATACGTAATAACTTGCTGTGTATCATACTTTAAAACCTCTAAAATGTAAAATAGTCATATCAAGGAGATCTATACACAAATAACCAGTCGAATTTATTGTCTACTTTTCCTAACATGCATGCTTAGAATGGTTATACACTCATAATATGAGAATTATACATCTAGTATATATCCGTCATCTATTTTTAATGATATAACAGATAAATGAGAAGAGAACAAACCAGGAACATGGACAGGATGTGATTATGGTTGATATCTTCTGGGTTTTCTTGGCTGATATTGAGAAAATCTTCTAAAACATCGTTCTTTGCACTACTAAATCTACTCTTTTCCTCCAATCGCTCATTGATCAAACCATCAAAAAGTTTAACTAATTTACCAAAATGAAATGTTACACGACGCCTTATCCCTTGAGGATCAATCTTTTCAAGTATAGGGAAAAAATCTACTAGGTTAGGTTTCCCAACCTCAGCCATAATGCCCCAAATCACATCCTTCAGCTCAACCTATAAATCCAAAAAAACATAATTAATGCAATTAATGGCGAAGTCAGAAATGAGAAATGAAGTGAAAAAATTTCGTGATAAAGGGTATTCAATAAATGTTATATACTTCTAAAACATAATATTTTACTTATATACACAATGTAATTTTTCGACGAAGGATGGTCAGTTCTGACCGACCCCCCTTAATAGGCTGTAGCTTCGCTCCTGAATACGCCGTTTAGTACACAGAAAGTCAAAATGAGGAGTCGGGTTGTTACAAGTTATTGATCAGCATTACCTTTGAATCCGAAAAGGGGTCAGCCAAGTCCTTAGAGAAAAGGGTGTTTGACAACAAATTGAGATTAGTCTTGAAAGCAACTTGACCAACATCCACAGCTTCACCTTCTTGACTACATTTTACACAATAAGCAAGCAATTCTTTCACCTTTTGAGATCTTAGATGTTGATTTGCATCAAGCCTATTAGCAGAGAGGAGGTTGGTGTTCAAGATTCGTCGAAGCGTTCGCCATTGTTGACAAACAGGAAGCCATACTACAGAAAATTTGTAATGGTTATGTGCTTGAAGAGCATTAGGAATAAATCTAGTTGAAAATGCTTGATCTTGATTGTTAAGGACTTGTTTTGCCATAGTTGAAGAAGAAATGACAACTGTAGTAATTTGGCCAAGTTTCAAACTCATAATTGGACCGTAGATTTTTGCAAGATTGGCTAGTGATGTATGATGTTTTTGACCTAATAAGTGAAGGTTTCCTATAATTGGCCATGGTTTTGGCCCTGGTGGAAGCTTTTTGCTGCCTTTTCTGAGTATTTTGGCTAGAATATAAAGAAAACTCAAGGCAAAAATTGATCCCAACACAAGTGTATAGTAATCCATTATGCCCCCCACACCCTTTCTTCAACTTTGGAAAATGAAAAGATAGCTTTAATTTCCTTTTCTGTCAGTAGAGGTGTGTGTGTTTGACTTGGATCGTGCATTTAATAATCAGAAAACTGAAAATGGACTAGTCGGTCACCATCCCCACGTTGCTAACTACTTTTATACAATACATTAACTACTACGGGTCCAAAACTAAAGTGTGGTTGTTTTTTACTCAAGAGACTAAAAAAAGTGTAAAAAAAATTAGTAACCTTTTTATATATAACGCCCTTTTAAACGGTATTATACTTTAACGTCCGTTTTGAACGTTAAAGTAAAAGGGCGTTATATATAAAACGCCTTTTTTCAGGATGATATACCTGACTATGACAAGACTGGCAGGTATATATAGCACATTTATATAGGGCGCTATATATATTATGTGGCCATCAATAACTCTTCTGCAACAATAGTAGCTCATCGCAGAAAGGTCCGGGATGCATAGGCGACACGTCCATGTCGTCTACTGTAAATTAAACAACTTTAATTACATGTTTGTTTGTAAATTAAATTATTAATTTTTATAATTATATAATATTTAATTATTAAGTATTCACATATGGGTTCCAGACTCGATATTTGAGGCCTAGTAGCACCAAGCTTTCTTGAATTCTTGTATGTGTTAGTTTTATTATTTTACATGTTAGTTTTATAATTTTATATGCTTGTTTGTAAATTAAATGATTAATTTTTATAGTTATATAATATTTAATTAATAAATATTCACATATGGATTCCAGGCTCGATATTTGGATATGTCTGCAAAATTTCAGGTCAATCGGAGTTGTTTTGGATAATTTCGGCATAGTTGGTGGATTTTAGAAATTTCAAGTTCTTAGGCTTGAATCCGATGTATTTTTGGTGTTTTGATGTTAGTTTTGGTGTTTTGAGAGTGCAACTATGTTTGAATTATGTTATGGTATATGTTGGTAAGTTTGGTTGGGGTCATAAGGGGCTCGGGATTGATTTCGGGTGGTTAACGGGCATTTTTAGACTTAAAGAAAGAGTTGGTTTTCTAGTTTTTGTGAAGCAGGGATTTTTGCATCCCGATCGCATGGCAAAGGCTGCGATCGCATAGACTCTGAGGCTAGGCAAAATTGTACACCGCGATTGTGTGTATCGGGGTGTGATCGCGTAGGTTTGGAAGAAGGTGAAGTGCGATCGCGTGGGCTAGGTCGCGATCGCGTAGAGCTAACCTGGCTCGTGGGGGAGCAGAGGTCAGTGGTCATCGCAATCGCGTGATATGGTGTGCGATCGCGTGGAGTAAGGAACCAAGGCATCACGATCGCGTGAGGGAAAGTCGCGATCGCGGAGAGTAAATCACTGGGCAGTATATAATTAAACCCTCCGTGACTTAAACCCTTTTCATTCCATTTTTGTACGGACAGAGAGCTTTGGGTGCGATTTTTGAAGAGGAAAATCAATGTTCTTCATAGAAGTGTTTTGATCATTAAAAATCATTTATGGGTGATTATAGAACATAATCTCAGTATTAATTCATGAAAATTAGTAGAAAAATGTGGGTTTAGGGCTTGAGATTATGAGACCTTTAGGGGTCAAACGAACTCCGCTTTTATTGTTTTTTACATGTCCAGACTCGTGATATGATGAAGAAACGTTTTGTATAAAAATTTCTGAGTTTCGGGACACGGGCCTGGGGGTCGGGTTTTGACCAAATTCGGGTGTTTGAGCTAAATTTGATATTTTTCAATTGAAATTTATTCCTTAAGCATAAATTGATGATAAACATCTGAACTTGGTAGATTTAGAGCCTTCGGAAGTTGATATGAGAGGCAAGCATGTTGCGGAATAGTTTCCGGCCTAGTTTTGAGGTAAGTAATGTCTTTAAATCCTGTCCTGAGGGTATGAAACCCCGGACTATGCACCCTTTCACGGGTTTTGAAATGCAAAGGTTGAAACTTTGGAAATATCTTCCTATTTAGGCGACTATTGAGTTGCTAAACCGACTTTTAAGCCTATGCTTAATTAGTATTATTTTATTATGATATGATTTGGGCTGTAAGCCGTGTTTTGGGCCTAGTGCCGATATGTTTTCCCATTGGGGGGGGGGGTGTTTACTATATTTTCCTCACTGATATGCTATTATTCTTACACTCAGTCCTTCCCTGGTAAATTGTTTTGACACTCAGAGTATTTTGATACTATTTATTGAAAAATGAAACATTGTTTGGGTCGAGAACCCAATATGTTTATGGCCTAAGGGCAAATTGAGAGTGTCTGACTGAGTGAGGCTTTCAGGCCTATATTGTGAGGAGGCTTTCAGGCCATATATGAGGGAGGCTTTCAGGCATATATTGTGAGGAGGCTTTCAGGCCTTATATGAGGGAGGCTTTCAGGCCTATATTGTGAGGAAGCTTTTAGGCCTTATATGAGGGAGGCTTTCAGGCCTATATTGTGAGGAGGCTTTCAGGCCTTATATGTGGGAGGCTTTCAGGCCTATATTATGAGGAGGCTTTCAGACCTTATGTTGTTATAGCGCTTGGGTTGTAGGAGCCCCTCCGGAGTCTGTACATACCCCTAGTGAGCGCATGTATCTATTGAGTGATGATTATTGCCCGCGGGGCTGATATTGGGTGATGATTATTGCCCGCGGAGCTGTTACTGAGTGATTGTGAGAATGCCTGAAGGGAAATTGTTAAGAGAAATGATTTTAGCCCGAGGGGCAGATTTATGATGATTTTACTAAGTTTTCGAACTATGATTTACTTCGCTTTCAAACTTGTTTTTACTGAGCATTTTACTGAGATATACTGATATTACACTTGTTTTGAAAAAGAAAAGATTTCTGAAAACTGATTTCGAACTTATGTATTTGAGGAATACTACATGGTGACTTGGTGTTTTACTGGTTTTGTAAAACTGTGTATCTGTACTGTGTGTTTTATAGTTCTCAGATGGTGATTTATTTTCTTACTACTGAGTTGGCGTACTCATAAAGACTCCCTGTGCCTCTGTGCACAGATTCAGGTGACGATCCGGAGCAGTAGCTGTCCTTGCTCGTAGCATCAGTTCACGGGATGTCGAGGTAGCTGCCCAGCGTCCACAGCTTCTCCATTTCCCTTCCTTATTTAGTCTTAACAATTGATTCGGAGACGTATATTATAGTATTGGCAGAGTTAGATTTATTTTATTCTTAGATGCTCATGACTATTGACTCCAGTTTTGGGAGGTTTTGTTTAGAGTTGTTAGACTATTATTGGGACGCTAAGACTTAATTACATTATTCTATGCTATGGTTGCTGCTTCTTATTAAATTGTGAACTTTTATAATTGAACAAATGCGTAGTAATGAGATGGTTGGCTA
>ML388109.1:130533-156904 GCA_005239525.1 Nicotiana knightiana | reverse complement strand
GGGGGGGGGGAGGGGTTGAATTATGTTTGAACGTGGGGGAAGGGAATGGGATGACTATTTTATCCATGTATAGCGCGGTTTATTAAAGCGCTATACATATAGCGCCTTAATAAATTGCGCTATACACGGATGTCTAATAAGCCTCCAGGTATATCTCCGTTAAGAAATGCGTTTAATATATAACGCCTTTTAAAGAGAGCTATACCTTAACGTCCAAAACGTTAAAGTATATCTCCCTTTAAAAGGGCGTTATATATAGAAAGGTTATTAATTTTTTTTTACACTTATTTCTGTCTCTTGTGTCCAAAAGAACCACACTTTGGTTCTTGACTCTAACTACTACTCCCTCTATCTCAAATTATCTCTGGTGCTTGTCTTTTACATGTCCCTTAAAAATATTAATTAGGAGAAGAGTTTGACTATTTTATCCTTATTTATGTCTTAAGATATAATATCTTTTCATTATATATTTATTCTATTTATATAGTTTCTCTATCTTCATGAACAATCGTTATTAAAGGTAAAATGGGAAAAATATAATTTATTTTGTCTTGAACTTCTAAAATGACAAATAATTTGAGACAACTAATTTTAGAAAGTACAACAAATAATATGAGACGGAGGGAGTAGTATTAAATAGTAAAATACCCCACCCTTTTGGTAATAAAATCATTAAAAACAACTAACTAGAGTATTATATAGTTTTATCTTTCTAGGTATAAGATTTCCTGTTAAATAATGCCTTGTCCCACTGGCGGATCTTGAGGGGTGGAATGGAGTCGAGAACCAAGATGTGGTTCATTTGGACTCAAAGAACAGAAAAGTTTGAAAAAAAAAATCTGGGCACCATAATATATATAGCGCGGTATTTCACCGCCCTATACCTTAACGGCCGTTTTTCCGTTAAGGTATAACATGGTGAAATACTGTGCTATACTTAAGTAGTGGGCCCACCAATAATTCTTCTAGGCTTAACTGACATACTAATAATTCAATAAGGCGCTATACCTCAAATAATTGTACCCCCTCCCCCCCCTCCCGGGGACTGGCTTGCCTTACTTAAGGAGGTTTAGGATTTTTTAAAAATCCATTTAGGATCCTTCAAAGTCTTCTGAAATATTTTTCGGTTAAGTTATTTTGTATTTTGTCATAATGTTTAAAGAGCGAAGAATTAGGGTTTCATATATTGGGGGTGGGGGGTGAGGTTGTGGTGGCGAATAACTCAGTAAGCTATAATTTATCTCCATAGTGTCATGTTAAGTTGCCACTTATAATAGAGTACGATACATTGGTATCGTTGTTATGTCAAAAAATATGTGTGAGAAAAATGTTCGGTGAATATTAAAGTAACCGAAATATATCCGTATTCTGTCACTCCATAAGGGGTTACTTGTTAAGCTGAGTTTAACATCAAAGACTAATCGAGTCCAAGCCTACACTACTATTGAGTAGCGAGGGTGGTCGATGCAGTTTTAACCCAACTAGGTCGGGATCGAATACACAGGGAGATAATGTTTGGAATTAGGTTTATATCTAAGCTAGATGCGGGTTTTGAATCTAATTACACTTCCACAAGTTTGGGTCTGATTTCTACTTCTAACTTTACTCTAAAGACTGCAATAATGGAAACTAAGGAAAATATTTTTGTTGTTGTTTTACAAGTGTTTAAAAGAGACTAGGGTCGTGACTTCTACCTAGGTGGATATCTAACAGGTAGCAAAATCTAGGGCAAGCTTGATTAGTTGAGATTGTAATATAGCTATCACACGCGGGTATTCACTCTATACCTCTCGGTAGTTTGAGTGATTTCGCCCAATTTGGCTTTCTCAAGCCAAATGGGTATTCATGCAATTCAAGTGATATTAGCTAAAGTTGGGTATTACTATCTCTAGGTTTAACCCTTTAATTGGGGCTATCAATTTCTTGAGTTCACCCCAATTCCTTGTTAACCTAGTTTTTCTAGACTTAGTCTTTCTTTCTCAAGTAGAGACTAAGTCATAAAGGCATGAATCAATGTTTGCAACCATTAATCCTTGAGTTCTAGCAAGAACTAGGCTAAATATCACTAACCCATTCACATTCAAGCCCTAAAATCAAATACCCATTAAATACCCACACAGGGTTGGGTCACAACTCTAGCTATGGATTTAGCTACTCATGGAAATAACATAAATTAAAGATGAAATCCATAATATTAATTTTTGGAATGAAAATCTAATGTTAAGAAGTGAATCTAGGAAAAAAATTTCCAAAACAGAATATTCATCCATCTCAGGTACTCCTACAAAACATAACATGACTTACAAATGACAAAAAGTTCTATTTATACTAAGTTGAAAATATCTGACAAAAATACCCCTGCGGAGGTTGTGCGATCGCGTAATTCTGAGTGCGGCCGCACTCTTGCTTTCGCGGCCGCAAAATTCTGAGCGCGGTCCGCGTTCTTCTCTTTTGGATCTGGGTTGAATTGATCTTTCGCGGACCACATAATTCTAAGTGCGGCCACGCTCCAGATTATGCGGCCGCGTAAAAGTGATGCAGACCGCCCTTGCTTGAGTTTGGCTTGAAATAAACTCTCTGATTCTTCATTTTTCAGACTGCATAATTTTCGATCGCGGCTGCACAAGGTACTTCCACGGCCGCACAATTCTAGTGCGGTCCGCACTTCTCTCCTTTGCTCAAGTTTCCAACTCTCTGAATCACAGTCACCGCGGTCTGCATAATTTAAATTGTGGCCGCCCAGGGACTTTCAAAGCCGCACATTTCTGGTGCGGTCCGCGCTCATCATATAGCCTAAAAATGCAACTCTCTAAATCTCCCTTTAACGGACCGCATACCTTTGACCGCGGTTGCGCAATAGCTTTTGCGGCCGCACAATATTTGTGCGGTCCGCATTTCAGACCTCTTTGCCCAGTCTTGGTTTTTGTTTAACTTTTGACTCCTTTGTGAGTTGATTTTGATTCCTTTGGCTTATTTTCAGCAATTCCTACAAGCAAGCATATTTCATTAGTTTCCAGGAATACCTTCAAGCATTTTTGGCCTAAAACACAAGTAAAAGAGAGCAAATAATAGGTTAAAATACCTACTTATCAACTCCCCCAAACTTAAGCTTTTGCTTGTCTCAAGTAAATAAGGTAATTACCACCTCCACTAGAAAAAAGGATATTTCAGCTGGCGTAAGGTGAATCAATCATGCATCAATTGGGACTAACAATTACCCACAACACAAATGAATTATCAACAACACCATGTTTTGACATTTTGAGTACCATAGTTCTAATGTGACACTAGAGCATCAAGAGTTGACTTAATTCATCAAGGAAGCTCACTCTATCACGTAGGTTATTGTGGAACCGAAACTCCTCCTCCTCTACTCTCCATGAGATAATATCGCTTTAGAATGTAACACTCAAAACAAGTATTGTGAAGAAGTGCACTCATCTCTCTCGAAAGAATACCACAAGTACGGCTCTAAGTACCATAAGCTTGCTCCTTATATAAATCACCACTAATGTAAGCTGACTCAACTTGAAATCATATAGGGGTTTTGCGGGAATGTAATGAAGGATATTGGATCAAGGTAAGACTTATCGGCATATGATGGTTTCATCTTTCCTTAAGCACTCCCTTTTCTCATTTTGGCTCATACTTTCTTGACTCTTTGAGTCATTTTTCTCTTCCTTAGGGGAACTAGAGAGATGTAATGCCACTCTTTCTTGTTCATGACAATCATTTTTCTCCCTTTCTAATCACTCCATATCTTTCATCATTGCTTTTTTTGAATCCCTTCAACTTTCTACTGTGTTCACTTTCTTTTTAACATATATCTTTTTGGCCTTTCTTCTTTTTCCTTGGCTTTCCTTTTATTCATTTCTTTTTCTTATTTGTACCTTTTATCACTTTCAAATTCCTCGTCTCTCCCCCAAACTTATGCTTTTGCCAATTGTATCAAGAATGCTAAGTAAATATCGGGTTCGAAGAGAGGGTCACTATAAAATGGATAAAGGCTTGTAACATGGCTATTGAATGAAAAAGGCTTCGGCTCAAAGGGGTTGACTAGGGATATCTGTATTGGTAAAAAATGGATATTACACGTGTAATATGCTAGATGACGAAGCAAGCTACGTGGAGCAATGGAAAAGCTACAGCTGGATGAGAGTTTAGAAAGAGATACGCAACAAAGAGGCACGGGATAAACACCTACGAGATAATTAGAAGCGGGCGCTCCAATATATTTGAGGAGTTGAAGAGACACGGTCAAAATTAACCAAGGCTGAATAAAGGGCAGATTCATAGATCTTCAATTAATGAGTTAAACGTTACATAATCTTCACACAACAGTTACAATTACCGCTCAATCATAAAGAGGAGCAAGCATTATGTTAAGATATTCCCTATAAAAGGGAATACGATACCACTTATATGGAGACATTCTGATCATTGCTAAAATATACTTTACATCATTGAGCTCTTATTATTTTCCTATTTTAAAGTTCTTATTTCCATCATCGTCTTAGTTAATTCTCTCGATTATCAGAAGCCCGAACACTTCTTAAAATAGCTTTGGCTAAGAATCCGATTCTTTGGTTAAACAACTTGGTTCCGTTACCGGGAATCTGATAATCCTTTCTTGCATTCCTTAATTATCCTTACTAAATCATGTCGAACACCAACGACTGTGAGCATGTAATTTTTAACCTACTATATATTCCTACAAAATTCCATAAATTAATTAATGATTATAAACCTTTGTTGAATTTCAATGTCTGTGTGCAAATTAATTGCATTATATAAATCATAATTTGTCTTTTAAAATTCATAAATGATTTAAAGTTGCATGATTCGGTGCATAACTTCAATCATTTTTATTGGAAAATTACGGAAAAATATTCTTCAAATAATTACATTTGTTAACTAGAAATTTCAACTTTTAATTTACTCATTAATTAAAATTTAAACTAGAGTTAGAGCTAATTAATATTACTTGTAATCGATTGAAATAAATAACAACAAAAATGTTGATTATTTGACACAATGTACATTTAATGATTAATTTATTCATTTTTTCTAACAAAATTGTGAAATTTATTCCTTAAATGATATGAGTATTAAATTAAATGATATTACTCTTAATTAATTTATAATTAGACAAGAACTAAGTTAGAATTAATTACTATATTTTTTGTTGAGTTTTGATTTAATTCAAATTAATTAGTTAGTTAGATTAGCTAAGAAGGGGAGTAAAATCGGACTTGGGCCAAAATTACCCAGGCCCAAACCCCTTCTCTATACACAAACACACCCAGCCCAACACCTTACCCGGCCTGCCCAACCCCAACACCCAAAACGACCCCGTTTTTCTACCTTCCAATCCTAGCCATTGGATCGATCTGTTCCAACGGCTCCCAAACCCCCCAATCCCTAACTATATATATGTCCAAACCACACCCCACCCCCTCATTTGCAGAAGCCTCACACCCCCCCTGTCCGTCTCTCTCACTTCTCTCTAAATACCAAACCCTAGCCGTCGCCCTCCGCATGCCGAAAATTCCCTCCAGCGGCGGAGCTTCACCCAATCCATACCAAATCTTCACCAGACACTCTCCTCCTCCTCCCCAGTCACCTCCTATCGTTGATTCCACCAAAATCCCACCCAGAATCATCCGATCTTGGATCTAAGTAACCTGAAACCCTAAAACACCATGTCCGGCCGATTCAAGAACAACTAATGGTTCAAAGCTACATGAGTCAATAGATCTTGATGAGAGCTATTGATTCATGTGGGTTAGGATCATTTCCAAACCCCGCCGGGATCCGGCCAAGCCCGACGACTTTATTTTTCTGGCCAAATCCTGTCAAACTGGTATCCCCCACCTCCTTTCTGTTGTTTCTTGGTCGATAGCATCAATATGACGTAATTTACTCACTGTTTTCCTTTGTTACATCACTATTTCTGATTTTTGTTTTCTTTTACCTGTTCATGTTTTCTTTTTTTAGTTTAAAGACCCAAACGCATTTAGCTTAGGTTTGTATCACTATTTTTGTATGATTTAACTGTTCAAGTTTAGTAATTTGTATGAACGAGATTAGCATTAGGTTTTTTTTTTAATTTCCTTTCTCTGCTTATTGCCAGACATCTTTATGTTGGTGAATTCTGTCAATAACAAAGCATGAACAACTGATTGATTGAATCCCTGAATTCATATGTTGAAATGCTTGTAAGTAAAACAACCTCTATTTGTTGTTTTGCTCGTGTTTTGTTTGAAGTCGTCGTTTGATTTAGCCTTGATTTTTCTGCCTATGTTATTAGTCTCAATTAGATGTTAACTTCCAATTAATCATAATTTAAATTTCAACTCTTAGGTTAGATTGGCATATTCAAGTAACTTAAACAAACTAATTCCCTCTAGGCTCAAGTGAAACTTAAACAGACTCTAATACAAGAAAACTGACTAAGTGTAAACAACTTAGTTAACTCTCATTAATCAACCAAAATCCTAAACAAGTTGAAATCAGTTAATAATTAGAAAACTAATCAACCAATTAGGCTAAAAACTCAGTTTTAAAACAATGTTTGGTCATGATTTAACCTAGAATTATCAAGACTAATTTAGTAAACAATAATTTCCCATAATCACTTGTTTAATAGATTAAACTAGTCTAATAGTCTCTTAAACAATCTTAGGCCAATCGAGCCAAGGGCCTCAAACGGGCACAGATTCATTTTGGTTACTATCGACTATTTCACGAAATGGGTCAAGGCCGTCACGTTCAAAGCTGTCACTAAGAAAGTGGTGGTGGATTTCGTGCATGCTAATCTCATCTGTCGTTTCAGTATCCCAAAAACTATCATTACCAACAACGTCGCAAATCTAAACAGTAACTTGATAAGGGAGGTATGTGAACTGTTCCAGATAACACACCACAACTCGACCCCTTACCGGCCCAAAGCAAATGGCGCCGTTGAAGCAGCAAACAAAAACATCAAGAAAATTCTAAGGAAAATGATTCAAACATCCAGACAATGGCATGAAAAGTTTCCTTTCGCATTGTTGGGATATCGCACGACCGTGCGTACATCTGTTGGAGCTGCCCCTTACCTATTGGTTTATGGCACTGAAGCCATAATACCCGCTGAAGTCAAAATTACTTCCCTTCGGGTTATTGTCGAACCAAAAATTGAAGACAATGAGTGGGTAAGGACCCGACTGGAGAAATTAACTCTTATTGATGAGAAAATAATGGCCGCAGTGTTCCACGTACAATTATACCAGCAAAGAATGGCTCGCGCTTACAACAAGAAAGTTTGAGCTAGGAACTTCGAAGTAGGGCAATTCGTTTTAAGACGTATACTCCCACACCACGAAGAAGCGAAAGGAAAATTCTCCCCAAACTGGAAAGGTCCATACATCATAAGGAAATTTCTACCAAAATGAGCGTTATACCGGGGGGATATCAAAGGAAATGACCCCGAAACGGCTGTCAATGCAGATGCCGTCAAAAGGTACTATGTTTGATCCTCTATATATTTACAAGTGTTCTCCGGTTGGGATGTCGAAGGCTTTCATTCTCGATACCCAAACAACATTAACCCTTTTGCAAACCCTTTGAGCATATTACTCTTCTTGGATTACCCTCTTTGGAACCCAAAAGTGTTATTGGAGAAAAAAAAAACAACAAAAGTTTCCTGAACTACGTTCGACTTGATTCCGAAATGATACGTCGGCAGACTTTCCCTGGGGTTCAGTCACACCAAAATAAAGATCCACATTTCCCCAAGAGTTTAAGCTGGGGCAAGTCTTAAGATTCAGCAATGTGTTGCCGGAGGGGTTCCAAAGTTGTAATTCAGTACAATTTCTTTGCACCAAAACCTTGTTCAAGTCCTTCCGATCACTGTAAGGCGACGATGATTAGAGAAATTGAAAATGAGAGAGTCTTGTTAGTGAAAACTCGCAAAGAGAACTACAAGACGACGGTAAGAAGAGAAATGAGAGAGGTTAGTCGGTGAAAACCCGTAAAGGGCGTCATTAATCGAAAAGGATAATGGATCACTGATATGGACGCAGTCCGGGGCAATGTTTCTCGATCTCGGGGTAATAGTTGTGATGAATTTCTGAGAGTCAGACGATTTACACGGATCAGACATCCAGTCCAAAAGGCATGTCATGATCATTGAAGTCCGCATGCACTCCAGATAAGTCCTTCTTTCCTTTCCCCCGAAAGGGATACTTTTTGTTTAAATTCATTGTCTATTGTGTCATTTATTTTTCTTTGAATCCCTTTCGGTCTAACTCTGTTCCAAAACTAAGGCAAAGAAATTATGGCAAGACTGATTTACATGTCTCTCATTTGACACGGGCTAATATACAAAAGGCACCCAGCCTCGTCAGAGGCATCGAGTCGATCTTGACTGGCCATAGCGGCCGATACTTAAAACTCAAAACCCTTGAAAGTAGAAAATAAAATTGAAGTGCTTAGAAAGACGAATGAAGTTGAAAAGTTGATTCCCACGTGGCTAACCATCTTGGCAGGGTTTGAAAAGCCGAACTATTCCAAATGACCCAAAGTTACAGTTGGAAGAAAAGTCAGGAATGAAAAGCCAATAAAGGCGAAATAAAGATGGAAAGGTTAAGTCCTACGCGACTAACCGTCGCAGCAGAATTTGAGGGGCCAAAACTCCCCCCAATGCTTTGGAAATCGAAAAGAAAAGCAAGTGAAAATCCTACAAAGGCAAAGTAAAATGTTAGGTCCCACGTGACCGATCGCCATGGCGAAATCTGGAAATCCAAGGCCCCCGGGATTAGAGATGAAACCCAATCCCCAGCAAGCAAACAAGCAAGCAAGTGGTTGAGATCTTCATCAAAAGAACTGAGATCAAGCAGTTGAAAATCAAGGCCGCAAAACCAACCACTGTTTCAAACTAACAAATTGTTCTTTGTTTGAAAATAGTAAACAGGTGCAAAAGCAACCGTGCAAAAATCAGGTGCGATCAAAAGGAGTTGCGCAAGAGCTAGAAGGAGCTCTGCAACATTGACTCCAAAGAAAGGGAAGTTTCCTCCAAAAATCTTTTCCTGCATATATATAAAAAAAAAAAAGAAATGAAGTTTAATATGATGGAACCCTAAAGTAGCATAGGGTCCTCAACCCCTAGCCAAACATTTTCCAAACAAGGGTATCCCAGTCCTCAGTTGATGCCAACATAGGGTCCCGCACCCAAGCAGACACCGGCATAACCTGGTGATCTCTTCTTTTTCTGACAATAGCATAACCTGCTGATCACCCCCTTTTCCAGGCAACAACATAACCTGTTGACCTTTCCAGACACCAGCATAACCTGGCGATCATCCTGACAACAACATAACCCGTTGATCATCTTCAGACACTGGCATAACCCAGTGATCTCTATTTTAGGCAACAACATAACCTGTTGACCTTTCAAGACACCACCATAACCTGGCGATCTTCCTGACAACAACATAACTTGTTGATCATCTTCAGACACTGGCATAACCCAGTGATCTCTATTTCAGGCAATAACATAAATTGTTGACCTTTCCATACACCAGCATAACCTAACGATATTCCTGACAACAGCATAACCTGTTGATCATCTTAAGACACTGGCATAACCCAGTGATCTCTATTCCAGGCAATATCATAACCTCTTGACCTTTCCAGACACCAGCATAACCTAGCGATCTTCCTGACAACAGCATAACCTGTTGATCATCTTTAGACACTGGCATAACCCAGCGATCTCTATTTCAGGCAACAACATAACCTGTTGACCTTTCCAGACACCAGCATAACCTGGCGATCTTCCTGACAACAGCATAACCTGACGATCTTCCTGACAACAGCATAACCTGTTGATCATCTTCAAACACTGCATAACCCACTAATCTCTCTTTCAGACAACAACATGACCTGTTGACCTCTCCAGACACTGGCATAACCTGGTGATCTTCCTGACAACAGCATAACCTGATGATCATCTTCAGATACTGGCATAACCCAGTGATCTCTTTTTCAGGCAACAACATGACCTGTTGAGTTTTCCAGACACTGGCATAACCTGGTGATCTTCCTGACAACAGCATAACCTGTTGATCATCTTTAGACATTGGCATAACCCAGTGATCTCTTTTGTGACGACAACATAACCTGTTGATCCTTCCCCAGACACTGGCATAACCTGGTGATCTCTTCTTGACGACAACACGAGCTGTCGATATTTTCCAACATAGGGTCTCCAATCCCTAGTTGATTTCACCTTTTAGGCATAGGGTATTCAATAATAAAATAGCATAGATTTTATTACAATAACTCATGAAATTTTCCTAGTGAAAGCTGGGGCAGAAAATTTTGTTCGTTTGTTTTGATTTTGTGCAGATTACGTTTCTAGAACATTGGAAATCGAGACGACCAAAAGAAGAAGTTTTGATCCAAAATAACAAAACAAAAAGAAGAAAGAGAAGATTGAATCCAAAAGTGCACAAACGGGGAAGATGTGGACTATTCAGGACGAGATTGAAGTCATCCGTCCAGTATATGCCGCTTTGATTCGAGGAACGACAAGACAAAACCAGCAGCTGCGACTAACAAGCATCAGGATCCAGGTCAGAGTCAGTAAAAGATCAAGACTCAGGACCAAGTCCTAGATAAGAATCTTGTAATTTAGCAGCTGATAGGTTTTAGTTAGTACTTCGTTTTGTACTTGGGTGTAATAAAGATATCAGCAACAGTAACAACAGCAACTGCAGTGAAACCACAGTTACTCGGTAGTCCCAGCTACCAAAACTTCCAGAACTACACTGACCTGATTCCATTATAGCCAAGGATATGTATGCAACCTCTGAAGCAGGGTCCGGTCAAACTTTTCAGAAAAAAAAAATGCTTCACATGGAGTATTTGAACGAGTAAAAGTTGTTCATAACTGCTCACTTGGTCTTTTCCCGAAAACTCTTCGCGTTTTCGAGCAAAGAGGGGCAGCTGTGAGCATGTAATTTTTGACCTACTAAATATTCCTACAAAATTCCATAAATTAATTAATGATTATAAACCTTTGTTGAATTTCAATGTCTGTGTGCGAATTATTTGCATTACATAAATCATAATTTGTCTTTTAAAATTCATAAATGATTTAAAGTTGCATGATTCGGTGCATAACTTCAATCATTTTTATTGGAAAATTATTCTTCAAATAATTACATTTGTTAACTAGAAATTTCAACTTTTAATTTACTCACTAATTAAAATTTAAAGTAGAGTTAGAGCTTATTAATATATTACTTGTAATCGATTGAAATAAATAACAACAAAAATGTTGATTATTTGACACAATGTAGATTTAATGATTAAGTTATTCATTTTTTCTAACAAAATTGTGAAATTTATTCCTCAAATGATATGCATATTAAATTAAATGATATTACTCTTAATTAATTTATAATAAGACAAAAAATAAGTTAGAATTAATTACTACATTTTTTGTTGAGTTTTGATTTAATTCAAATTAATTAGTTAGTTAGATTAGCTAAGAAGGGGAGTGAAATCGGACCTGGGCCAAAATTACCCAGGCCCAAACCCCTTCTCTATACACAAACACACCCGGCCCAAGACCTTACCCGGCCTGCCCAGCCCCAACACCCAAAACGACCCCATTTTTGTACCTTCCAATCCTAGCCATTGGATCGATCTGATCCAACGGCCCCCAAACTCCCCAATCCCTAACTATATATATGTACAAACCACACCCCACCCCTTCATTTGCAGAAGCCTCACCCCCCCTGTCCGTCTCTCTCACTTTTCTCTAAACACCAAACCCTAGCCGCCGCCCTCTGCCTGCTGGAAATCGCCTCGGGCAGTGGAGCTTCACCCAATCCAGACAAAATCTTCACCAGACACTCTCCTCCTCCTCCTCCTCCTCAGTCACCTCCCATCGTTGATTCCACCAAAACCCCACCCAAAATCATCCGATCTTAGATCTAAGAAACCTGAAACCCTAAAACCCCATGTCCGGCCGATTCAAGAACAACTAACGGTTCAAAGCTACATGAGTCAATAGCTCTTGATGAGAGCTATTGATTCATGTGGGTTTGGATCATTTCCAAACCCCACTGGGATCCGGCCAAGCCCGACGACTTTATTTTTCCAGCCAAATCCTGTCAAACTGGTATCCCCCACCTCCTTTCTGTTGTTTCTTGATCGATAGCATGAATATGCCATAATTTACTCACTGTTTTCCTTTATTACATCACTATTCTGATTTTTGTTTTCTTTTTCCTGTTCAGGTTTTCTTTTTTTAGTTTAAAGACCCAAACGCATTTAGCTTAGGTTTGTATCACGATTTTTGTATGATTTAACTGTTCAAGTTTAGTAATTTGTATGACCGAGATTAGCATTAGGTTTTTTGTTTAGTTTCCTTTCTCTGCTAATTGCCAGACATCTTTATGTTGATGAATTCTGTCAATAAACAAGGCATGAACAACTGATTGATTAAATCTCTGAATTCATATGTTGAAATGCTTGTAAGTAAAACAGCCTCTATTAGTTGTTTTGCTCGTGTTTTGTTTGAGGTCATCGTTTGATTTAACCTTGATTTTTCTTCCTATGTTATTAGTCTCAATTAGATGTTAACTTCCAATTAATCACAGTTTAAGTTTCAACTCTTAGGTTAGATTGGCATATTCAAGTAACTTAAATAAACTAATTCCCCCTAGGCTCAAGTGAAACTTAAACATACTTTAATACAAGAAAACTAATAAGTCTAAACAACTTAGTTAACTCTCATTAATCAACCAAAATCCTAAACAAGTTGAAATCAGTTAATAATTAGAAAACTAATCAACCAATTAGGCTAAAAACTCAGTTCTAAAACAATGTTTGGTGATTATTTAACCTAGACTTATCAAGACTAATTTAGTTAATAATAATTTCCCATAATCACTTGTTTAATAGATTAACCTAGTCTAATAGTCTCTTAAACAACTAACTAAGTCCTAAAATCTACCTAAGGTAATAAGTTTAGGACTAATTAACTAAAATAAATCAATTAACCTAGGCTTGATAATTAGTTAAGTTTCTGATTAGGTAATTAAGTTGACTTAATTAAACTAAATCAGTTAACTTAGGTTAACGAATTAAATTGATTGATTTACATTAAGTAACAAGCTAAACCTAGTTGAGTAATAGGAAATTAATACATTAACCTTTAATTAATTAACTTAACCATAGTTAAGAACAACTAATAGAACTAAAGTAACTAATTGGGATCAACTAACCCAAATTAATAGATAACTCAAGAAACTTAACCCTAGTTACCTAATGGTAATTCTAGGGACCTTAAGGGGTATTTTAGAACTTTTAGTTGAGGAATCTTGGGTGTAACAACCCAAGAACCTTCTAGACTTATAAGATCAGATTTTTTAGGGGATAGAAAAGTGTTTTAAACAGGTTAGAAGGTTCTGGAATAGGGGCAGCTATCCCAAAGATAAGGATGACAACTGCCCTATGTACTATTTCATCCCTTAAATTGGGAATATGCCAAAAGGATATCCCATTCCCAAATATCCTATAAATAGACCCCCCTCCCTTTAGAAAGGAGGAGGATTTTCTTTTTTGGAAACACTGAAAAACATTCTTTCAACCTCCCTTAGCTGCTAATACATTCTGAAAATACAGAAAGAATCAAAACATTTTCTCATTCATAAACAAAATTTCCAAAAAAAGAATATGGTTGAAAAGGTTTGATTTTCTTTTGGGAGTTCATTAAGCTTTTGTGGGTCTTCTCAACTTGGTTCTGGTTCTTTTCTGTTTATGGTTTTTCGAAGTATCTGTTTTGAGTACTCAAGTCCTGGGCTGTTTACTCTTCCTGGTTTGCTGGTTTTCTGGTTGCTCCTGCTTTCATTGTTGCTGGAATTTCCTTCTTTGTGCTACTTTGCTGATTACCTGACCTTTATTTGGTCCGGATTTTTGTTCACTTTTTCTCTTTAAAAGGTATGTAACAATGAACTTTAAATAAAGTTATTAAATTTAGAATTTGTGCTGAAATGTTTGATTCATGTTTTGTTTTTTGAGATTATGTAAAGTTGAATCTTCTTCTCCTTTATTCTTAGTATAAACCATTGAAATAAGACTGTTAGTGTGTTGGTAGAGGAATCTGAAGGAATATTGTATATGAACTATCTGAACTATTATGTTTTAGCTTTTGTTTAAATTATGTTGGTTTCAAAACTTATTAAGTTTTGCATGAGGTTTTTTTTCTGTCTGTCTCAGTTTTACTGAGATAATTAGCACTAGGGTAGATGAGTTTGACCTTCCAATGGTCAAGTTCACCCCACAATAGTGCATAAACAGCAACATGTCCCGGAAGTTACCTCTGTTAAGGTATAAAATAAGTAGTCAAAAGGCCTCCTAGGGTAAGGAATCTGAGTCTCTTAAAATGATCAGATTCTGTCTCTATAAAAGCCTAAAAAGTCAAAATTATGGTATAATTGTCAAGAGGAACAAAAGATGAGATCCCTGGAGCTAAATCTTCCCTTTTTATGGCCAGATTTAGTCCATAAGAGGTCTGAATATGCTTTGTTCTTCTAAGAGCGTCATTAAGGATTGAATCTAACCTCCTTCATGATTAGATTCATCTTTTGACAATACTCAAAGGTATATCCTCAACACTGTCCAAATAGTAAGTGTTGGACTTATAATCTTAGATTAATGATAAAAGGTGCTCTTATTTGTGTTCCTTGTTCATTGAAGGGACTCGGTAAGCAGGTCTCCATATGGATTTAGACTTAGGTTAATGTTGGCATTATGGGATTGAAATCTGACACATTCATGGTCAGGTTTACACCAAGAGAATGCATAAGTAATTCTGTTTTGTTAGCGTAGCTTAGCATATCATTATCAGGTTTAAACTTGACCTCCTTTCATGGTCCTGTTTGGTCTGGTGGTGCTTAACACTAAATTAGTTTGTGTGTTCTATATATTTCAAAAAGAGGGCTGCAAATGTACAGTACGAAGAATCTAGATGTAGAGCAGCTGTTTAGGATTTCCATTTTCAAGTTTTTTCTTTGATATTCATAAAAATGTATTTTTACAGAAGCTGTATTTTCGCTTCAGAAAAAACAGTAATTCATTCATTTATTGCATTTTGGAATCTTGTAATTTAAGAGACTGGGCTGTATATTCATTTTTTTATCGTTTCATTTGATAGTGTTCAAACTAAATTTTGAGGTGATTTTCCTGGAACTTTGAATCTGTTTTTTGCTCTAAAAAGTAGTTCACGGATAAAAATAGATGTTTTAATCAAAAAGGGAGTTGGTATTCAAATAAGTCCGCAGGAAGCCTTTCTTAAACATTTATCGGATTTTCAGAAGTGGTTATTTCAAAATCCAGTCGTTTCAGTATAAGTGGATTTAGTAGATTATTTTTGGTTCATGTTGTATCCTGTTAAATTTTCTGAAATCGATGTATGAACACTTTTGAACCTTTGAAGTATGTGATTAAGCTATCTAAAAATTGACAAGAACTGTTAATTTAGAATTGGTAAAACTGCTTGTGCTATGTCTTCATTAGAAATTACAAAGTTCCAGAAAAATAAAGTAATTTTAGCTTACCAATTTAAAGCGTGACCAACAAATAATGTAATTATGTGTTTGTAATTCTTATAGGTGTATGTATATCTACACGAATGAGGTACATCTTGATTAACACATTTTCTATCATTTACCACACTAGAAAGTGAAGACCTTTAAGATTTGATTAAGAATTGAATTTCTTAACTAGTAGTCTTCTCATAACAATAGCCAAACTAGGATGGCCTAAAGTGATTAATTAGGGCTAAAATACGGCCATAGCCCGAAATATGTTATCCTTTAGGCAGTGAACATCATTTTAGGAAATCCTCTAGGTAGAGTGACATCCTTTAGTTCGAAAATTGGGTAAAATCAAGTGTCATTCCAAAAATTACCATTGTCCACACTCGGGAGTGGCAACTCATGCCCCTGACCCTCAACTCTAAACAATTAATAAAAAATGTACATAGCAACCACGGGTGCATTTCATGTGACGTGTTTGCCATGTGCTCAAAAACAACAAGTGCACGCCATCGTGACTTGTCTAAGATAAATCCATAAACATCCTAATTGGTCTTAAAGCTAAAACGCTCCTTCAAATAGAAAACATAGAGAATAATTAAACATCGCCTCAAATAGGCATTCTAAAACCGTCACGACCATAGTTTTGACTACGTAATCTACACTCGGGTGCGACAAATCATGTCCCCGTCTTCAACTTCAAATTATAATAAAAATCACATGTTGTAATTTCGGGTCCATTTCATGTGGCGTAGTTATAATGTGTCCAAAAAACGACAAGTGCATGCCATCGTGACTTGTTTCAGAATAATCCATAAATATTAAAAGCGGGTAAAAAGTAAAAAGGCTAAAAAGCACAATAGGTTTAAAATATGTATATAATTAGATAATCAAGCCAAATATTAATAGTTAAGCGACCGTTCTAGAACCACGGAATTCGAGAGTGCCTAACACCTTCTCCCGGGTTAACAGAATTCCTTACTTGGATTTCTATTTCGCAGACAAATTAAAATGGAGTCAAAATTTCCTCGGTTTGGGATTATAAAATAAAACGGTGTCCTGGAGCATCGTCAAAAATCTGGGTGGTGACTCTGAAGAATAATAATAAGTCCCAAAACCAAATAATGTCACTTTAATTGGAAAAACTCCCTTATTACCCTTCATTAATCAGGGGTAGTGAAAAAGGAGGTATGACAACGACAACAACCAAAAGGCAACTGGAACTCCAACTCCAACTCCATCACCTCAGGGAACCCCACGAGGTTCAAGGGAACAAACCCAGAAAGGTCCACAACTCACACCAATGACCAACATGGCAATGAACAAACAGGGGAGCAAGACGCAGTGAAGCAAATAGTTGCTGATTATGTGAATGAAGCTCTCCAAGCTTTCGTGAGGGGACTACCAACTATACCACCAACACCTCCTCCAAAAAACACTGCAACTGTGGAAAATCCACAATTTGGACTGGCTAATTCTGGAAGTGGAGGTTCTCCTAATGAGTCTCTCGAAGGAAGACCAGGTAGACTAGTAATTCTGATTTTGCAATCTTTAATACTAACCTTGCAGAAATAGGTGAAGGAACAAAATGATTGTATCGAACAAATTCCTAGAGTTCCACCTGTCATTAAAGAGATTGATATTGAAAAATATTCTCAACAACCATGGAAGCCAAGTGTTTCACCTTTGTTGGTTCCTAAAAATTCAAAATGCCTGATATACCAAAATACGATAGGACAACTGATCCCCGTGATCATGTTACTGCATTCACCACATGAGTAAAAGGAAACAATTTAACCAAACAGGAGATCGAGTCCATGCTAGTAAATTTTTTTGGAGAAACTCTTACCAAAGGAGCACTTACATGGTATTCTCTCTTACCCGAAATTCTATTGAATCTTTTGCTGAGCTTGCAGATTCTATCATAAAAGCACATTCGGGTGCACAAAAAGTAGAAAAGAGAATGGAAGATATATTCAAGGTAAAACAGAGAGATATAGAGTTTCTTCGAGAATTTGTAGACAGATTCCAACGAGAAAGGATGCTATTTCCAAGAGTACCTGACAACTGGGCATCTATGGTATTTGCGAGCAATCTGAACGAGAAAAGCTCTGAAGCTATGAGGAGACTCAAAGAAAGTCTGCGAGCATTCCCAGCCACGACGTGGAATGATGTTTATAATAGGTACAGTACCAAACTACGAATCGAAGAGGATACCATAGCTCAATCATAGGTAGATGAAATGACAAGTTCGAGGCGATCACAATCAGAAAAGAAAACTGGTAAAAACATGTACCAGCCATATATGGGACCCTCAGGATTCAAGTTCATCTTCATCGAGATCAAGAAAGGATCGAGATAAGAGAAATATAGGTAATAACACAAATGCGAGAATTGGAGATTATAACTTCAATGTAAGTACTTCCGAGCTAATTAACATATTGAGAAATATGGGAGATAAAGTTCGATGGCCCAAAGAAATGAGATCAAACCAAAACAGAAGGAACCCAGACTTCTGGTGCGAATTCCACAATGATCATCGACACAGAACATCCGATTGCAGGTTATTGCAAGGTGAGGTAGAACATTTATTAAAGAAAGGCTATCTAACAGAATTGTTTAGTGAAAAAGGTAAGCAGACATATATGAAGAACATGCAAGAGCCCCCAAAACCACCATCTCCGAAGAGAATGGTAAATGTGATGAACGGAAGAGAAGAGGTTAATGTTGTAACCTATACTGCATCAAGAAAGACTACGAAGCTCACAATAACTCACGGGAAGCGAACTCGTGAAACCTAAGAGAATGGTAGTATCACATTTGACGATGACGGTGCTGATGGGTTACTAGTTGGGCATAATGATGCACTGGTAATATCTTTACTTATACATGACACTAACGTGAAGCGAGTATTGATCGATCCAGGTAGTTCAGTGAATATTATTTTATTAAGAGTTGTGGAGGAGATGCTAATGGGAGATCGCGTAATTCCAAAAGCACGTTCCCAATCCGGATTCGACAACTCTACTATTATAACAAAGGGAGAAATTGAGTTAAGTACTTATGCAGAAGGCGTCATCAAAGAAACAAAGCATCAAGTTATTGATACGGACAAGGCCTATAATGTACTTATGGGAAGGCCATGGATTCATGACATGGACGATGTACCATCCACTCTACACCAAGTTATCAAATTCCCTTCAAAATGGGGAATTCAACAGATTCGAGGTGATCAACAAATTTCGAGGAATATCAATTCAGTGATACATTCGAATAAAAAAGAAGCGGAAGAAGAACTAAAATACGCGGGAGCAACTCAGACAGATATGGGAACAAATCAAACAGATATGGGAACAGATAATAAAGATACGATGAATCAAATCACAACGTAGGATGCATCAAAACATACAGACATAGACTCCAGGCCCGATATTATTCAAGAACCAGAAGAAAACTACTGAGGAGCTCGAAGCTGTTCCATTGTTAGAAAATAAGCCAGAACAAAGAATCCACATTAGAGCACGACTAAACCCGGTCAGAAGAGGTAAATTAGTTGAATATTTAAAATCTAATTCAGATTGTTTTCCCTGGTTCCATTTAGATATGACAGGTATACCCCCAGAAGTGATGACTCATAAATTTAATGAAGACCCATAATTCTTACCTATCAAACAAAAGAAAAGGAAGCAGAGATCATTCAAAAATCAAGTGATCGATGAAGAGGTACAAAAACGCCTGAAAATCGGTTCAATACGCGAGGTAAAATATCCCAATTGGTTAGCTAATACTGTAGTAGTACCTAAAAGGAACGGCAAATCGAGAGTTTGTGTAGATTACACTAATTTAAACAAAGCATGTCCAAAGGATTCATTTCCTTTACCGCACATAGTTCAAATGATTAATGCTACTGCAGGCCACAAATTATTACGCTTTCTAGATGCATATTCTGGTTACAATCAGAAAATGGATCCCTCAGACGAGGAAATAACTTCCGTTATTACAAACACGGGGACTTACTGTTACAAAGTTATGCCTTTTGGCTTGAAAAATGCTGGAGCCACGTACCAAAGGCTGGTGACCAAGATGTTCCAGGAACATCTGGGGAAGACAATGGAGGTATACATTGATGACATGCTGGTGAAGTCAACACAAGCTGCAGACCATTTCCAATATCTTTCAGCCACATTCGAGATCCTCCGTAGGTATAATATGAAAAAAAAATCTAGAGAAGTGCGCCTTTGGTGTCGAATCAGGAAAATTGTTTGGTTTTCTCGTATCAAATATAGGCATCGAAGTAAATCCTTCTCAAATTAAAACTATTGAAGATATACCTGATATACTCACAAGTAAAAAAAAGGTTCAAAGGATGACAGGTAGGATCACGGCTTTAGGAAGATTCATTTCAAGATCTTTAGAGAAGAGTTTTAAATTCTTCTCAGTAATAAAGAAGAATAATCAGTTCGAATGGACTGAAGAATGTCATCAAGCCCTCAAAAACCTGAAGTCTTACCTATCAAATCCTACCCTATTATCCAAACCAAAGGAAGGGAAGAGGTTGTATATCTATCTTGCTGTTGCAGAAGTAGTTGTAAGTGCATTCCTATAAGGGATGACAAATGTAAGCAATCTCCTATTTAATATGTAAGTAAATCCCTCTTGGATGCTGAAACTAGATATTTGTAACGAGCCGACCAGTCGTTGTGAGCTCTAGCGCGTTGTTCAGCAATTTGAAGTCATAAGAAACTCCATTTCAGGTATTATGACTTGTAGGTGTGGTCAGAATTGAATTTCGGGAAGTTTAGAGTTGATTTGGAAGGAAAATTCTCATTTCAGAAGCCTTAAGTTGGAAGAATCAACTAAGATTGGAATCTTGAGTAAACGACCTTCGAATAAGGATTTGAAGTTTCCTACAGGTTCGTATGATGATTTCAGACTTGGGCGTATGTCCGAATTGGGTTTTGGATAACCCGGGAGTGTTTCGGCCTATATTGTGGAAGTCAGCATTTTTGAAGAATTTTATAAATTTGGGCTTGAAGTGCATTTCAGATTTATTGATGTCCGTTTGGGATTCCGAATCTGGGAATAGCTTCGTCTGGGATGTAAAATATATCTCTTCTCACCATCCCCATAGTGTATGAGACAAATGTATGCATTTCGATTAGGGTCGTATTCTATGGTTACGATTCTACCGTGTGGTGATTTTGGAGTTGGGAGCGCGATCGGAAGTGAATTTGGATGTCCGTAGGTCATTTTGAAGTCATTTGGCTAAAGATAGAAATTTGAAGGTTTTTGAGAAATTTGATCGGAAGTGGAAGCTTTGATATCAAGGTCGGAATGCGATTCCGGAAGTTGGAGCAGGTCAGTAATGTTGAATATGACTTGTGCGCAAAATTTAAGGTCAATCGGACGTGATTTGATAGGTTTCAGCATCAGATGTAGAAGTTAGAAATTTCTAAGTTCATAAAGTTGGGAATTGGGTGCGATTCGTGGTTTCGATGTTGTTTGATGAGATTTGAGGCCTCGAGCAAGTCCGCATTATGTTTTGGAACAGGTTGGTATAATTAGATGGGGTCCCGGGGGCCTCGGGTGGATTCCAGGTGGTTAACAGATCAAGTTGAGTGTTTGAAGAAGGCTTGAATTGCTGTCATCTGGTGTGATCCGCACCTGCGAAGATTTGGCCGTAGGTGCGTCTTTGGTGCCGCAGGTGCATCTTTGGCGCCGCAGGTGCGAGAGTGGGCAGGCTTGGCTGGGATCGCAGGTGCGATGAAATTTCCGCACCTGCAAAGCCGCACGTGCGGACAATAGGGCGCAGGTGCGATTTTGGGCTAGAGTTGAGGAAGTCGCAGGTGAGGGAGATTGGTCGCACCTGCGGGAGCGGAGGTGCGGAGGTAGGACCGCAGGTTCAGAAATCGTCCTGGGCATAATGTTTTTAAACAAGGATTCTTGGTCCAATATCTTCATTTCTTCTTGGGCTTAGGCGATTTTGGGAGGCTTCAAAGGGAGGATTCCTTCATGCATTGTCAAGGTAAGTAATTTCTTCACGTTTTTGAATTAAATACAAGATTATATGCATGGATTAGGCAGGGAAATTGGTAGGAATTTGGGAAATTATTGAAGAAACCTAGAAAATGGAAATTTGGATTTTTAGCCACGAATTGAGCATGAATACTTGAGTAAATTGTATATTTGAGATAGTAAGGCTATGAGTAGAATATATCTTCGAGAATTTCAGAATTTCCGGGCACGTGGGCCCGAGGGCACTTTGGTCATTTCACTAAGCGGGGTTGGGGAATTATATAATTTGGAATTTGTTGCAATATTAGAGCGTATTTTCATTGGGTTGTCATTGTTTTGATAGTTTTGGGGCGTGGTGCGTCCGTTTGGAGTCACCGGAAGGGCTTAGAGGCCGGTTATGGAATCTCGGATGGAGGTAAGTCTCCTTTCTAACTTTGTGACGGGGAATTCTCCCCCTAGGTGAATTAATTAAGTATATGATATTATTTTCGAGGGCCTACATACGCACGAGGTGACGGGAGTCCGTGTGTAGCTACTACTATGCCATGTCCGGGTAGCCTAGGACCCACTAGCATGCCTTACCTGTTGTACCTGTGATCTTGTCTGTTACATTAGACTGCTAATATAATCGAAATTGTAATTTAATGACTAAGGAAGATTAGAGTTTATTTTCTAAATCATCTAAAAAGAGAATTTATTTCCTTCCCGAGCAATTGTATTTCCGAATAAGGTTGTGCTATTAAATGTTATACAAAACTCGGCAAGTGAATTTCGAAAAAGGGGTTTAAATACTATTTTTTGGTTTTTAAAAGAGAAATCTGTCATTTATTTGGTTACTTGTTTTCCCGACGTATTCGGGGTGGACTGTTGATTGTGCATGACTGCATGTGACCGGTCCACAATTTACATTCCGCGAGGGGAGTGTTATTTCCTCCACTCTCATGGGATCGGGCCGTACGCCACGACGAGATTGAAAGAAATATTATGGTTCAGGCCGTTCGACCCTCGACAGTGCACAAAGATGATTATTATGATGACTCATGCCAGTTGTCCTTATCCCGTATGCGCATGCTAAATTGTTTGATGTTTTCTTCATGATATTTGAAGTGATAAGATATTTGGGGGGAAAATAAAGAAGAAATTGTGGATTTATGATATTTGGAGGAAAACAAAGAGGAAATTGTTTATTTAAGATATTTTGGAAAAATAATGAGAAAGTGGTGATTGTTTGTTTATTTCCAGTATTTACTTGGATTTCAGTGCCTTATATATATGTTTCTTTACTACCTTTACATGCTTATCGTGTTCATCTTACACTGTTAATTAATTTGCTGGCCCTTAGTGAGTGTCTAATTCGACCTCTCGTCACTACCTCTCTGAGGTTAGGCGGGCCACTTACTCAGTATACGTTGTTTTTGTACTCATGCTACACTTGCTGTGCATTTTATTGCACAGGGTATTTCATAGAAATGTGGAGGATTCAGAGACTTAGGCGAGCGGCATCATCCGGAGGCGATCCGCAGCTGACAGAGTCTCCCTGGTACTATATTTATTTTCGTTTCAAATTTCCTTGTCAAATTTGTATTTCGGACAAGCTTTGTAATGATTTGTATAAATTCTTAGATATTGCTCATGTACTTGTGACACCGGGTTCTGGGATGTGTTGGGATATATTTGTTAAAGTGTAATATTTAAACCATCATTTTACTTAATAAATTTTTTTTTAGATAATATGTAATAAAGTGAAAGGAAATGCTTCTTCATAAATGTTAAAACATGAAAAATTATTTAAATTAATTAATGATTGGCTTGCCTGACAATGGTGTCCGGCGCCATCACGACCTTAGGGATTTTGGGTCGTGACAATATCCCCATCTAGAAAAACTAGATTTGGCTCTAGTCATGGCAACTAGGAAATTGAGACCATATTTTCAATGCCATCAAATTTCTGTTGTAACTTCAAATCCTTTAAGAAATATCTTGCATAAACAGGAACTGTCAGGAAGATTGGCTAAATGGGCAATAGAACTAAGCGAATATGACATTGTTTATCAACCTAGGACAGCAATAAAGTCTCAGGTCTTGGCTGATTTTGTCTTAGATTTTAGTACCAATATTATTCCTGAAGTAGAAAAGGAATTACAGACTTTTACCGGGGCTAATCCAGGAACATGGACTTTATTTACTGATGGTTCTTCTAATGTTAAAATAGTCGGTTTAGGAATTGTATTGATACCACCCTCCGGTGAAAAGATAGGGCAAACTATTAAATGTTATCCTATTACTAATAATGAAGAGGAATATGAAGCTGTCATTGCAGGACTTGAATTAGCACGGGAACTCTCGATAGAGAAAATCGTGATCAAGAGTGACTCTCAACTGGTGGTGAATCAAATGCAGGGGACTTACACCGCTAGAGAAACTCGAATGCAACAATATTTGGAAAAGGCATGGGACCTAGTGCGGCAATTCCAATCATGGAAATCGTGCAAATACCCAGAGAAGAAAACGCAGAAGCACATGCGTTAGCTAACCTCGCGTCAGTAACAAATATAACGAGTGAAGAAAATGCTATTCTAATACATTTATTTCATTCAGCAATCGACCAGGACAATCATGAGGTAACATTTAATAATTTAACCTGGGATTGGAGAAACGAAATTGTAAATTTTTTGCAGTATGGAACCGTGCCTGAAAATAAGAAAGAAGCTCAAGCACTTCCCCGAAAAGCTGCACGTTATTGTCTAGTTCGTGATACTTTATATCGAAAAATGTTTGGCGGTCGATGCCTCGGACCTAATCAAACTGAGTACATAAATAAAGAAGTACATGAAGGATGTTGCGAAAATCACGCAGGTGGAAGGTGTATTGGTAAAAAAGAGTTTCACACATAAGCCATCTTTTGACAACTCAGCCAGTCACATGGACACAGGAAAATGCGACAGCTGGATGTGATAATTTGAAGAGGTACGGTACAAAGAGGCACAGTTCAATAAACCCTCGAGCTTGTCAGCCACGGGAAACTCAACTTGATCAAAACAGGAGAGAGGCACGGTCAGAATGAATCTAGACAAAGCTACGGGTAGATTCAAAGACCCACAATTAAATAATCGAACATTATGTAACCGTATCCCCATTACCATTATCCTTTGTAACACCTCATTAATGTCATAATTAGTCATTAATGAGCAACCATAGCAAGAGTTGTACGTTATAAGAATCTCCTATATAAGGGAGGGGAATACAACTTGTAAAGGCATCTGATTCTCGAATACAATTGACTTCGATTTTCTATATTTCTGCAATGTTGTCTATTATTCATTTTTCTCCGTTTCCTTGATTATCAGTAACCCGTATTCATCTTAAAGATAATCTTTAGTCAAAGGGTCTAATTCTTGTGTTATACAAATTGGTTCCGTTACTAGGAATCTGATAATCCTTTTTTGATTTTCAAGTGATATCCTCTGAACTATGTCAAACTCCAACAACAACAACCAGCAAAGGAGTGGAACCCCAGTTCCATCGCCTTCAGGAACCCCACGTGGTTCAAGGGAACAATCCCAAGAAAGATCCAATAACAACAATGGTGATAATGATTAAACTGTGGAACAAGATCGTGTAAAGCAAATGATTGCAGAGTATGTGAGCCAAGCTTTGCAAGAGTTTGCGAGAGGATTACCGGCATCGTTACCTACACTGCCGACGCCACCCGCCCAATAACACCATCACCATGGAAAATCCTCAATCTGGGTTGGCAAACGCAGGAAGAGGAGATAATCCTAATGAATCTCTCGAAACGAGATCAGGTATATCTAATAACTCAGAATTACAAAATTTACTGAACCATGCATAAACAGATGAAGGAGCAGAAAGATCGCATCGAACAAATTCCTGGAGTGCCACCTATCATTACAGGCATTGATGTTGATAGATATTCTCAACAACCTTGGAAGCCAAGTGCGGCACCCCTGCCTATACCCAATAAGTTTAAAATGCCTGACGTTCCCAAATTTGATGGAATGATTGACCCACGTGACCATGTGACTGCTTTCACTACTGGCCTAAAAGGCAACGACTTAACAAAACAAGAGATTGAATCAGTCCTTGTCAAAAAATTTAGGGAAACACTTACCAAAGGGGCCCTAATCTGGTATTCTCTTCTCCCTGAAAATTCTATTGACTCTTTTGCTGAGCTTGCAAATTCCTTTATAAAAGCACACTCTGGTGCACAAAAAATTGAGAAGATAATGGAAGACATATTCAAAATAAAACAAGGAGATACGGAACTACTCCGTGAGTTTGTAGACAGGTTTCAACGAGAAAGAATGCAGTTACCCAAGGTGCCCGATAATTGGGCAGCCATGGCATTTGCAAGCAACCTAAATGATAAAAGCTTAGAAGCCACGAGACAACTTAAGGAAAGTCTAAGAGAATTCCCTGCTACAACATGGAACGATGTATATAACAGGTACAATACTAAACTCAGAATAGAAGAAGATATCATTGCTCGTTCGAGAGATGAAGATCATTCCAGATCCAGACGTCCTGAATCAGATAGAAGATCAGGTAAAAATAGGTACGATCCTTACTTAGGACCCTCGGGACGCGATATCCGCCCCAGGTTCGAAAACACTAGGTCGGACTATAGACCACAAGGAAGAGACGTAGTCTCATCCTTGTCTAGATCCAGAAAAGATTGAGATAAACAACCTAGAGGTAGTACTCAAATTGGGGATCATATCTTTAATGTGAGTACTACT
>ML388109.1:87591-130522 GCA_005239525.1 Nicotiana knightiana | reverse complement strand
GAGATGAACGACCTAGAGGTAGTACTCAAATTGGGGATCATACCTTTAATGTAAGTACTACTGAACTTGTCTCAATATTGAGTAACATGGGAGACAAGGTTAAGTGGCCCAAAGAGATGCGGTCAAATCCAAGTAGAAGAAACCCAGATCACTGGTGTGAATTCCACAAATATCATGGGCACAAAACTGCGGATTGCATATTTTTACAAGGTGAAATAGAAAATTTATTAAAACAGGGCTATTTATCAGAATTGTTTAGTGATAAAGGTAAACAGGCAGGAGCCCCCAAAGCCTCTTTCTCCAAAACGAACTGTCAACGTGATACACGGAGGTGAAGAAGTAAATGGAGTGATCTGCACAACAACCACTAAATTCACAATTACACATGGAAAACGGGCTCGTGAAAATATGGAAGAAGACAATATAACCTTCGAGGATGTAGATATCGGCGGATTAATGCTTCCGCACAATGATGCTCTGGTAATATCTTTACTTATTCATGACACTAACGTAAAAAGATTATTGATTGATCCAGGCAGTTCAGTCAATATCATTTTGCTAAGAGTCGGGGAAGAAATGCTATTGGGGAATCAAGTGATCCCAAGGGAACGAGCCATATCAGGGTTTGATAACTCTACGGTTATAACAAAAGGAGAAATGTAGCTTAACACTTATGCTGAGGGGGTGATCAAAAGTACCTGGTTCCAAGTCATCGATACTGACATGTCTTATAACGTGATCATGGGAAGGCCATGGATCCACGACATGAAAGCAATACCCTCCACATTGCATCAGGTAATTAAATTCCCTCTGAATGGGGGATTCAACAAATCAAAGGCGATCAGCAGACCGCAGGAAATGTAAACTCTGTGGTACACTACACCAAGAAAATAGAGGTGGAAGAATTACGGGAAAAAATTACTACCCAAATAGGTACGGAAGGTATTATTGTTGATACAGGGACGAAAGAAAATACTTACGAGAAGGAGAATCAAGTTACCACGGAAGGCAAACTATACCACACATATGCATATTCTAGACCGGACGTCATTTGTGAACCGGAGGAAGATGATCACATCAAAACAACTACGGAGGAGCTCGAAGCTGTTCTATTGTCTGAACAAAAGCCTGAGCAAAAAGTGTATATAGGCATGAGGCTAGGCCCCGCTCGAAGAGGTAAGTTAATTTATTATTTAAAGGCTAACACAGACTGCTTTGGGTGGTCCCATTCAGATATGATAGGCATCCCACCAAAAGTGATGACTCATAAACTAAATGAAGATCTATCCTTCGTACCTGTTAAGCAGAAGAAAAGAAAGCAAGGACCATTCAATATTCAAGTGATCGATGAAGAGGTACAGAAACTCTTGAAGATTGGTTTGATACGAGAGATAACGTAGCCTAACTGGCTAGAAAACAGGGTGGTAGTACCTAAAAAAATGGCAAGTGGAGGGTATGCATAGATTATACTGACTTAAATAAAGCATGCCCAAAGATTCATTCCCATTGCCACTTATAGATCAAATGATTGATGCTACATCAGGTCATGCATTATTGAACTTCTTAGATGAATATTCTGGTTACAATCACATTAAAATGAATCCATCAGATGAGGAAAAAACTTCCTTCATAACAAACATGGGGACTTACTGTTATAAACTTATGCCTTTTGGCTTAAAAAATGCTAGAGCCACCTATCATAGGTTAGTGACTAAAATGTTCCAAGAACATCTTGGAAAGATGATGAAAGTCTATATTGATGATATGTTGGTAAAATCAACACAAGCACAAGACCATTTCCAGCATCTCTCTACTGCTTTTGATATTTTACGCAGGTATAATATGAAGTTAAATATAGATAAATGCGCTTTTGGAGTGCAATCAGGTAAATTTTTAGGTTTCCTTGTACCAAATAGAGGAATAAAGGTAAATCCCGCTAAAATGAAAGCTATAGAGGAAATACCTGATATTTTAACAAATAAAAAGGAAGTTCAAAGACTGACAGGGAGAATAGCAACTTTGGGTAGGTTTATTTCTAAATCTTTCGAAAAACGTTTTAAATTCTTCTCAGTTCTCAAAAAGCAGAATCAGTTTGAATGGACTGAAGAATGTCAGCAAGCTCTCAATTATATGAAGATTTATCTATCGAAACCACCACTGCTTTCAAAGCCAAAAGAAGGGGAGAGATTGTATATCTACCTGGATGTCTCAAAAACGGCTGTAAGTGCAGTATTGGTAAGAGAAGAAAAAGGTAAACAATCACCTATCTATTATGTAAGTAAAACTTTGCTAGATGTTGAGTCTAGATATCCACATCTGGAAAAGTTAGCCTTAGCTTTAATAATGGCATCTAGAAAATTACAGCCATATTTTCAATGCCATCCAATCACCGTTGTGACCTCATATCCTTTAAGAAATATTCTGCATAAACATGAATTGTCAGGAAGGTTAGCCAAGTAGGCCATAGAATTAAGTGAGCATGAAATAATCTATCAGCCTAGGACTGCAATTAAGTCTCAAATAGTAGCTGATTTTGTTGCTGACTTTAGTAATAGCATTGTACCTAAAGTAGAAAAAGAGTTACAACTCTTTAACGACGCTAATCCAGGCTTATGGACCTTGTTCACTGATGGTTCTTCGAATATAAAAGGTGCCGGCTTAGGCATAGTCTTAATATCACCCACGGGTGAAAAGACACAACAATCTATCAAGTGTTATCCTATAACTAACAATGAAGCAGAGTACGAAGCTGTTATTGCAGGGCTTGAACTCGCACGAGAGCTCTCAATCGAGCAAATTGTGATCAACAATGACTCCCAACTAGTAGTAAATCAAATATAGGGGACTTACATCGCTCGAGAGACTAGAATGCAACAATATCTCGAAAAAGCACGAGAGCTCGTGAGACATTTCAAAACATTGAAGGTAATGAAAATACCTAGAGAGGAAAATACAGAAGCAGATGCACTAGCTAACCTCGCAGCAGTCACGGAAGTAACGAACAAAGACAATATAATTGTCGTTCAACTATTTCATTCAATAATAGACCAGAAGAGGAATGAGGTAACTTTCAACAACCTAACCTGGGACTGGAGAAACAAAATTCTTAATTTTTTACAGAATGGCACCGTACCTGAAGACAGGAAAGCAGCTCAAGCACTTCGCCGCAAAGCTGCACAGTACTGCCTTATTCGCAACTCACTTTACCGCAAGATGTTCGGAGGACCCCTAGCTAAATGCCTCGGATCTAGCCAAACGGAATTTGTGATGAAAGAAGTCCATGAAGGGCACTGTGGAAATCACTCAGGGACGAGATCCTTAGTGAAAACACTAATCAGAGTCGGATACTATTGGCCTAAGATGGAAGAAGAAGCCGAGAACTTCGTATTCAAATATGACAGATGCCAAAGGTTTGCCAATAAAATGCATCGACCAGTGGAATTATTACATCCAATGATATCCCATGGCCCTTCATGAAATTGGGTATGGACATAGTGGGACCTCTTCCCACAGCTAAAGGACATGTACGATTTTTACTCGTGCTAATCGACTATTTTACAAAGTGGGTATAGGCAGAAGCGTTCAAACAAGTGCGAGAAAAGGAAGTTAAAAGCTTCTTATGGCAAAATATAATATGCCGCTTTGGAATGCCAAAGGAAATCGTGTGTGATAATGGCCCACAATTCATAGGCTCGCAAATCACAGAATCTTCGAAAGTTGGCAAATGAAGCGGATCACTTCAACGCCGTACCACCTCGTGGATAATGGTCAAATTGAGTCAACGAATAAGGTCATCATCAACAATCTAAAGAAACGGCTGGATAAAGCCAAAGGAAACTGGCCTGATGAGTTACCAGCGGTACTATGGGCATACGTAACAACTTCTAAAATAGCCATGGGAGAAACTCCGTTCGCACTTGTTTATGGCTCAGAAGCCTTAATACCTGTGGAGATTAGCGAACCAAGCATAAGGTTCTCAACAGCCATGGAGGGTGAAAACAACGATGAATTAAGGACCAACCTGGACCCGCTCGAACCACAGAGAGAAGCAACATTAATACGGATGGCAGCTCGAAAACAAATCATTGAGCGTTATTACAACCGTAAAGCTCATCTCAGGTACTTTAATAATGGGGACTTCGTCCTCAAGAAAGTCTTTCAATCAACGAAAAAAACAGGTGCAGGAAAGCTAAATCCAAACTGGGAAGGACCTTACAAAATTCGAGGCATAGCTGGGAAAGGCGCCTATGAGTTGGAAGGTATGGACGGAAGAGTTCTACCAACAAGCTGGAACGCCATCCATCTAAATAAGTATTAATTCTAAAAGAAAAAGAATACCACCGTCAGGTATCACACCTTCGATTTTATTTTGAACATTTAAAAATTTTACTAACTTTTTTAGATGATAGGCACAAAGCTAACCCATCACCAAATGATGATATAAGACATGCAAAGACTCGAGGAAATAACACAATTCCCGGTCTAGGGTTACACTTTCTGATGGACGTTTTAAAAGGGTTAATTAGTCATCATCTAAAAAACTATATACTTTCGAGTCCGGAATGTTTTTTCTTTTCAAAAAGGACCACAAGGAAGGAATAATCAAGTGCTCGATATTTCATTCTTCAAAGCTCAAACACTTGGGGGACTATACAGTATGGAAGGCTAAGACGAAGCAAATAAGACTATCAGAAAGTCAAAAACTCGAGCCTGAAGACCCATCTACCCAACTAGACAAGTGACACGAGCAGAATCGAAAGAAATCAAAAGAGCCATCCAAATACAAAGCCTAATGCAAAAAGCAAAAACCTTCGAACATATTCAGGTTGAAAGGCAAAATATTAGTCACGAGAAAGAAATGTACATCTTTATACTTATTCAAAGCTGTTGTAACAAAAACAGTTAGGGGTAAAAGATCATCATCAATGTACTCATTCAAAAAACTGTTCTCAAATAAAACAGTTATGGATGAAAGATCTAAATCCTTGTATTTGTTCAAGAAACTGTTATCAAATAAAAACAGTTACGAATAAGAAAACATTTCCCTCGTACTTATTAGAAAACTGTTTCAAAAAATGTTGCGGGTAAAAACCCCAATCTTTACAAAAACTGTTACTAGTAAAAAACAGTTGTTTCCTTGTATTAATATCAAAAAACTGTTACCTATGAAATACAGTTACGAAATACAAGAGTATATCAAATCTGTTAAACAAAAGCAGTTGCAAACATGAGTTTTAGACGATAACCAAACACATGTAAAATGTCATGGAAGTTCTAACAAAAAATATTCCTTGGAAAAATTCTTAAACATGTGTAAAATTCCTATCACTCTATTGCATTATCATGAAGGTGAGACGTCTTCTTCATGTCAATTATAAAGGGCCCTCTTCCATAAACTATGCCTATTACAAAAAGGCACACATTTAATATGACACCATGGCTATTATAAAGGTACGAGTAGTCTAAAGCATTCCACATGCAAAACTCGAAGGTAAAGCTAAAACCTCGAAAAATGAAGCATGCAAAAGACTTAAAGAGTTAAATAGAAACTCAACAAAGTCGAATTAACATTTATTTATTAAAACGGCTAAAACTAAGTATTAACTTATACTTAGCCGTATAAAAAATTTATATACATTGTGGCACCCCTAAGTTGTCATTTGGGGACTTTAAGGAAATCCAATTGTACCCCTGATGGGACTGGCGGTAACCACCAATTGATACAAAGAAACAAAAAAGAAAAGGGATGAACCAACTAAATCTTTTCAAGAGAGGGGTTGACGTCAGTGGTAGAAAGAACAGGAGCAACTAGAGATGAAGAGGTATGAGCGGCTGGAATCTGAATCAGGTGAAGAGAGGTTATGACCTTTTTGAGCCTTCTCCATGGCTTCCTTAGTTTTGGCTATTTCAGCACCAAGGTCAAAACCCTCTTGACTCATTTCCATCAATGTGTCAAGGCGAGAGTTCATGTACGCCCAGCTCACATCAACAATAGCCACCTCTTCTAAATCTTCATAATCCTTTGCCCATACTTGAAGCTCTTCTCTCAATCCGTCCTTCTCCGATTCCGCAGCTTCCTGGGTGCCCCTTAAAGATACAATCGGCTCTTCTAAATTTTGAGCTTTGTCTAAAGCCTTACGAAGATCTTCTTGAGTACGAGTGAGTGATTGCACGAGCTCGCCTGAGCATTCCTCCTTCTGCCCCAACAAGTTTTTCAAATCTCTAATCTCCTCTGAGGAATGGGACAACTGCTCAGCGAACGAAGACTCCAGAACACACTTGTCTTTATCAGCCTGACTGGAAGAAGCCTTCTCTACTTCCAGTTCTGCTGCCATGAGCCTCATCTACCGCTTCAAGGTACTCCTTTCCTCTTCTAAAACATCCATGTCAATCCTTAGGCTATCATACTATGCTTTCAAATTATCAGCATCGGCCTGCAACTCTTTTGTCTCCTGGTCCGTATGTGAGATCCTCTTCATAAGCTCCATGCCTATAAGGTTAATCTACAAGAAATAAACCAGTCAGATATGGTAAATTTCGTATACGAAAATGGAAGAGGATAACTTGCATCATACCTTCAAAGAAGTATGCACGATCTCATTGGCCCATGTAAGAGCACCGTGGCCGGCTAGCTTTGCTTTATCTGAAGGACCTATCAAAGGCTTGAGCCACACTTCAGGCTCACCCGTTTTCCTGAAAAAATCCCCCTCAGTTGGAACCTCTATTACCACCTACCACATCTCTCTGCTGGAAGACCCTACTTCCCTAACGGAAGGCATGGAAGCAGGCAGAGATGGAACAGCAACAGACACGGAAGGTCAAGGAGCTGGAGAAGCCACAGGCAAAGCAGCAGTCACGGAGGGTTGAAGAGTATAGGAAGTTACAGGCAAAGCAACAAAAATAGCCAAAGGAACAGATGAGACAACCTCTCTCAAAGAAGCAGGAAAGACAGCAGCCAAAGGGACATCGTCAAGAGCAAGATCAACACCCTCATGAATAGGGGAATGTGAAACATCATCAAGGACTGGGGGCTCAATCACAGACACGTAAGGAAAGGTTAAGGCTGTAAGCTCATCATCTAAAACCACTCGCCTTCTCCGTGGCATGTGCACTAAAGCACCCTCTTTTTCTTCTTCTACAGAACGAGACTCACTAATCTTCCTCTTCGAGGAAGATGAACCAATAATGATTTCTTGGGCCTGAGCCAAATACATCTTTGGGATAGATGAAGAAGACACCCCACGAGCAGAGAACCATGTTAAAAGGGAAAAAATTAAACGACAAAGAAAGAAGAGACTCGAGTAAGGAAAGAAGCAAGAACAAGAGCTTCACTTACCGTGGGTCTTTACATGCCAACCATACCTCCCAGCGAGGTATTTCCAAGATCTCTCTTATGAAGGAGAAACAGACAACAATTTTTCTATCGAATCACGAATACCTGAGACATTCTCAACATTACTCATGATTGCTGAGGAACGAAAAAACAGATACGGTGTTAATAAAAAATCTCAAGTCAAAACGAGAAAAAGTAAATAAATGTAAGCTAAAGCATACTCATGTGCGCGATTCTACTTCTCAGGGAAGAGAAGATTTTCTTCACCCACTAAACCAACAGTGGGTACAACAACATACCGGAGGTACCAATCCCTATCCTTATCATCCCCAGGGGTTACCAACACTCTTTTTCTCCTAGTAGTCAGAGTGAAAACCCCTTCACGAAATAAGGTAGGAGTGTAGATATGAATAAGATGATTGAAAATAAAAGGAACCGAGGATAAAGAAGCCAAACTCCTAAGACATGCGACAACTGGCCACACAAGCGGACCAACTTGTCCTAAGCAGATATTGAAAAAACAGCAAAACTCAATTATAACTGGGTTAATGGGGGGTCTAAACCCTAGAGTGAAAGGATACATATAAAAAAAAAGAATATCCTGTCTTGTACGACGTTATTCTTTGATTACTATTCAGAATATAGACAGGAAAGTCAGACCTCCAAAATCACTCCCTACGAACAAGGGAAATCTGACCCTCAGTTATAAGGGTTGAATATCTTTCAACACTTTGAAGAGAAGAAGATTGGTCAAGAACTTGACTATCCCTAGCAAAAACAAGTTCAGCAGGGATAATTTCATTGACTCCAGGTTCACGAAGGCGTTCGCCTCTACCTCTAGACAGAGACT
Source organism: Nicotiana knightiana (assembly GCA_005239525.1). Taxonomy (NCBI): domain Eukaryota; kingdom Viridiplantae; phylum Streptophyta; class Magnoliopsida; order Solanales; family Solanaceae; genus Nicotiana; species Nicotiana knightiana. The sequence goes on along the minus strand of ML388109.1, from coordinate 122,339 downwards.
GAGAAACCTGAAACCTTGGAGAAACTAGAGATCTAGTTGATGAAGAAGGGACTATCTGAGGGGAAGAGGAGCCCCTCGAAGGAGTGGATCCTAGACTTCTAAGTCTACCAACCCTCCGACTCCTAGTCGGAGCAGAAGATGGCGTTAAACTTTCAATATCAATTACTCCTTGAGGTTGGTTTAAAGAAAACATGTTTGCAAAGGCAAGAATAAATTTCTTTACAAAAGACAAAGTTAGAAAAGTGTTTCCTGGAAGTAAAGAAAAGAAGAAAGGTATTTATACTTGAGGAGAACCGTCAAACATAGGAAAAAAAAAAGAAAAATAATGATGAAAAGTCATAATTGAAGATGTCACTTCGGGACTGGCATAGCCACAAAAAGCCCTAAAAGGTGCCGAGTAAATGCAGAACCAATCCGAAAAGGACACGTGGTACGAGCATTAAATGGAAATGACAAACGACGCCTATGGTGCAGAGAAGGATCCAATGATTCGAGGAAAAGAGGCGGAAAAATATTCCCGCCATAAATGAATATCCACTTACCAAATATTAATCGTTAAATATATGGTAAGTGGGGGGACTATCTGTATTGGTAAATAAGAGTTTCACATGTAAGCCAACTTTTGACAACTCAGCCAGTCACGTGAACACAGGAAAACACGACTGTTGGATGAAATCCTTTGAAGAGGTACGATATGAAGAGGCACAGTTCAATAAACCCTCGAGCTTGTCAGCCACGAGAAACTTAACTTGATCAAAACAGGAGAGAGGCACGGTCAGAATAAATCTAGACAAAGCTACGGGCAGATTCAAAGACCCACAACTAAATACTCGAATGTTATGTAACTGTACCCCAATTACCGTTATCCTTTGTAACGCCTCATTAATGTCATAATTAATCATTAATGAGCAACCATAGCAAGAGTTGTACATTATAAGAATCTCCTATATAAGGGAGGGGAATACAACTGGTAAAGGCATCTGATTCTCGAATACAATTGACTTCGATTTTCTATATTGTCTATTATTCATTTTTCTCCATTTCCTTGATTATCAGTAACCCGTATTCATCTTAAAAATAATATTTAGTCAAAAGGGTCTAATTCTTTTGTTAAACAGAAGGTCTCTAGTTAAGACTCATATCAAAGCGGGGTACTATTGGCCTAAGATGGATGAAGATGCTGAAACTTTCGTAGCTAATTGTGATAAATGTCATCGTTATGGTAATAGCATGCATCGACCCGCAGAATTATTACATCCGGTTATATCCCCTTGGCCATTTATGAATTTCGGAGGTGGATATAGTAGGAACTCTGCCCCAAGCCAAAGGAAAGGTATGGTTCTTTCTTGTATTAACAAATTATTTTTCAAAATGGGTAGAAGCAGGTGATTTTAAACAGATACGAGAAAAAGAGGTGAAGAGCTTCATTTGGCGAAATATCATATATCGCTTTAGGGTACCAAAGGATATCGTATGTGATAATGGCCCACAGTTGATTGGCTCACAAATCACGGAATTCTTCCAAAGCTGGAAAATCAAACGAATCACCTTTTCACCGTATCATACCTTAGCTAATGGACAAGCTGAGTCAAAAAATAATATTATCATCAACAATTTGAAGAAACGATTGGAAAAGTCAAAACGAAATTGGCCTGAAGAACTACCAGGAGTATTATGGGCTTACAGAACTACAACAAAAACAACCACGGGAGAAACCTCATTCGCACTTGTCTACGGTTCGGAGGCCCTAATAGTAGTGGAAATTGGTGAACCAGGCACGAGATTCACATTAGCAATAGAAGATTCAAACAACGACGATTTAAGAACAAATCTGGATTTACTTGAGCAAAGGAGAGAAACTGCTTTAATTCGCATGGCAGCTCAAAAACAAATTATAGAACGATATTACAACAGAAAAGCTCACCTTAGATATTTTAAAATTGGGGACTTGTCCTTAAAAAAGTTTTTCAATCAACAAAGGAGGCTGGGGCAGGAAAGCTAAACCCTAACTGGGAAGGACTCTATAGAGTGCGCGGTATTACTGGAAAAGGTGCTTATGAGTTGAAAACCATGGATGGCAGAATCTTACCAACAAGTTGGAATGTTGTTCATTTAAAGAAGTAGTATTTCTAAGCAAAAGCATACCCAGGTCAGTTATCGTTACATACAATTTTATTTAGTACAGTTAAAATTATACTAACAATTTTAGATGATAGGCAAAAAGCTAACCCATACAAAATGATGATATTAGACCTGAATAGACGCGTGGAAGTAACTTAATTCCCGGTCTAGGGTTACAAACTTTCTGATCGAAATTTCAAAGGGTTAAGCAGTCATCATCTAAACTGTATATACCTTTGAGTCCCGTATGTTTTCCCTTTTCAGGAAAAGGACCATAAGGAAGGAATATTCAAGTGCTCGAGATTGCATACTTCAAAGCTCAGACACATGGGGGACTATACAATATGGAAGACAAAGAAGACTAACAAAGAGTCAGAACTCAAGTCTGAAGATCTGTGTTACCCAACAAATCAAAAGCTACGAGCAAAGTCAAAGAGGCATAAATGCAAGCCTGGTTCAGAAACATACGAAAAACATGCTCGTAAATGTAAACGAATGTTTGGGTCAAAGGAAAAATTTAGCTACGGGTTGAAATTTATACCCTTGTATTTATTCAAATCTGTTGTAAAAGAAAACAGTTACGAAAAGGTTATAGACGATACTTGAACACATGTAAAGCATTATGGAAGTTCGAATAATACAAAACTTTCTTCAAAACACTACTCAAAGGAAAATGTGAATTCCTATCTCTTTTTGTATACTTAAACCATTATGAAGTTGAGACGTCTTCTTCATTAAGCGACGCTTATAAAAAGGCCCTCTTTTATAAATCGTGTTTATTTTAAAAAGACACGAAAGATCAAAAGCATTTTTACGCAAACCCTTAGAGTAAAACAAATACTCGAAAAACACAAGTTGAGCCAAGAAACTTGAACATTAATATTATACGATGGTTGAAACTAAGTATGAACTTAGTCCAAACCAAACTTGTTTATACATAATTTCCCCAAAATTGTTATTGGGGACTTACCAAAAAACTTTACCCCCAAATGGGACCAGGGATAAAACCACCAATTGTTTCTCCAAATAAAAAAAGGGGGTTAACAAACACTTTCACTTTTCACTGGGGGGTTAGCGTCATCAGCAGAAGGAGAAGCTTGAGATAGCGAGGGTTGAGCAGCAGCTTCACCAAGCACGACTTCATCACCCACGGGAACCTCAACCTCAGGTGATGAGAAACTTTGACTTTGCCGAGACCTTTCAATTGTCTCCTTAGTTTTAGAAATTTCAGCTTGTAAGTCAAAGTTTTCCTTGCTCACTTCCGTTAATGTATCAAGCGGGGCATTCAAGTAAGCCCAACTTACATCAATAGCTGCCTTATCCTCGAGAGATTCATAATCCTTCTCCCATTGATCAACTTCTGTTGTCAAGTCATCCCTTTCAACCACAACAACATCATAGGAAGCTTATAAAGGGGCAAGGGATCTCTCCAGAAATTGAACCTTGCCATAGGATTCACGGAGGTCTTCATGAGTTTGACTGAGCAATTGAACGAGTTCTCCAGCATTAGCCTCCTTCTGGTTTAGCAAATCCTTCAAGCTTCTTATTTCCTTAGAAGCACGGGAGAGTTGTTCCGCAAATGAAGATTCCAGAAAATTCTTATCCTTTCCTACTTGATTTGACCAAGCCTTCTCAATGGCTAACTCTGCTTCTATCACTCTAACCTACTGCTCTAAGGTACATTTTCCTTCTCTACTGCTTCTATGTCAAGTTCAAGGCTCTCAAATTGTTCCTTCCAGTTATCTTCCTCGATATGGTAGTCATTCATCAACTACTCCGTATGAACAATCCTTTTCATCATCTCTGTGCCAATGAGATTGATCTACACAAAAAAGGAAAATTAGATACGGTAAAGGCTAGTTTATAAAAAAAACCCACGTGAAGTGTACCTTCAAAGATGAGTATAATCTCATTCATCCATGTGAAGGAGCTATGACTTTCCAACTTTGACTTTTCAACCGGGCCGATCAAAGGCTTCAACCACTCATCTACCTTGCCTGATTTCTCTAAGACGCTACCTTCCGTAGGAACCTCGATCATAATTTGCTTCATCACCCCACTACTAGAGGACCCTACTTCGACAATAGAAGGCATGGTAGTAGGGGTAGATGAATGAGCCACGGGTGGTACAGACGGGGTAACAGAAGCGGCAAGAGGCACGATAAACTGATGTTCCACCGGAGAAGATAGGGGAAAGATGGCCAGAGGCACCTCCTCAGAAATTGAGCCAAAACCTTGATGGAATAATTGTTCAATTGACTCATTGGTAGCAGTAGGAGTTTCTTCCTCAGAGTACACAGGGGTAGTTTTATCAGGCTCAGGCACGGGAGATGGACCAAAAAGGGGAGTAGACTCATCATTATATACGACTCTTCTTCTTGCTCGTGGCCTACGTACCAACGAGCCTTCCTCCTGCTCCTCTTCATCTTCTAAGGCTTGGTTCCTTTCCACCTTACCTTTTGATGATGAAGAGCTTAAGATGATTCTTGATCCTTGGACAAAGAGAGCTTCGAAGTATTTATAGCAGCAATAGTGATACCACAGACGGGAAACCCTAATAAACAAAAAAAGATCAGAGAAGTTATAAAAAAGTGAAAAGGAAATGTAAAAATGAAAACCTACCATGGGTTTTTACTTTCCAACCAAACCTAGCATAAAGGTATTTCCAAGACCTTTCTTCCATTGGAGCAATCGACAACAATTTCTCTACCAGCCACAAAAATCGGAAATCTCCTCAACAGTTCCGATGGTTGCTGAAAAAAGACAACAATAGTCACGAAACTAGACGCTTATCAAGATAAGGAAAGAAATAAGTAAATAAAACTTACGTTCAAATTTCCACTTCTCAGGGAAGGGAAAATTTTCTTCACCTACTAATCCAGTTGTAGGGGAAGCAACAAACTTGGCATACCATCCTCGGTCTTTATCATCATCAGGTATGACTAAAACTCTCTTACTTCTAGCCACGAGAGTAAAAACTCCTTGGCGGAATAACTTGGAAGAGTAGAGATGGATAAGATGATAAAAGTTAAAAGGAAGTGAAGCCATGTTAGCCAAATATCTGAGGCATGCTACGGCCCTCCAGATGATAGGAACGATTTTCCACAAACACAAGTTAAAAATTTTGAAAAACTCTATAATGACAGTGTTGATGGGAGGCTTGAAACCTAAATTAAAAGGGTAAGTATATACAAAAGAAAAATCAGCTTTGTAAGAAGTTAACTTTGATTTTCATTGGGGAACTGGACCGGGAAATCAAATTTCTAACAACAATCTCTGCGCACAAGAGAAATCAAATCCTCAGTGATTTGAGTAGGGTAAAGGTTAACGCGATCATGAGACGTCATGGAAGTAACCTGGTTTTCATGGCTTCACTGTCATTTACAAAAGAAAATTCAGTGGGTACGATTTCATCTACCTTTGGTTCACGAACCAGTTCATTGGATTCTCTACTCTTAGAAGAAGATCTGTGAGAAGAAGAAGCCCTAGCCCTAGAAGAAGATGGAGTAACATTAGCCCTAGAAGTTTGTGGGGAAGTGATGTTACATTTAGATCCTCTAGAAGGTGTTGAACCCAAACTCCTAAATCTACCACCCCTTCAACTACGAATCAGAATAGAAGAAGGAGATAGTTGATCGACTATTATGACCTTTTTTGGGTCTTGGTTTGAAGAAGACATAGTTTCATGAAAGAAGAATTGGCAAGTAATAAAAGAAAGAAGGAAGTTTTTCGTAGAATCAAAGGCAAAGTGGGGTATTTATATACAGAGGTAACCGTAAAAAAATGGCAAACAATGATGTGAATATCATTATTAAGACTGTCACTTCGTGACTGATGCAGCCGCAAAAAGCCCTAAATACACTGAGGAATTGCAGAACCAATGTGGAATCACCACATGGCACGTTCATTTAATGGAAGTGACAAACGACATATAAGTTCAGAGGCAGGTGCAATGGTACAAGTAAAACGACGGCAAAAAATTCCTGCCATAAATAAGTATCCATTTACCAAATATTTAATTGATTAATAAATGGTAACTGGGGGGACTATATGTATTGGTAAGAAATAGATATTACACGTGTAATATGCTAGATGATGAAGCAAACTACGTGGAGCAATGGAAAAGCTACAACTGGATGAGAGTTTAGAAAGAGATATGGAACAAAGAGGCACAGGATAAACACCTACGAGATAATTACAAGCGGGCGATCCAATATATTTTAGGAATTGAAGAGAAACGGTCAAAATGAACCAAGGCTGAATAAAGAGCAGATTCATAGATCTTCAATCAATGAGTTAAACGTTGCAGAATTTTCACGCAACAATTACGATTACCTATTGTAATGTCTCATTAATGATATAAATAATCATTAATTCTCAATCATAAAGAGGAGTAGACGTTATGTTAAGAAATTCCCTATAAAAGGGAATAAGATTCCACTTGTATGGATACATTCTTATCAATTCTCAAGTCGAGCTATGCTTAGAATTTCGCCTAGACAAACATTTAGGGCAAGTTATAGACTTATTGGCACGAAACTTGGACTTGCAATTCAATACCTCACCTCTCACGCTGCTGGATTGATTAAGAGTATAAAGTCGACGGCCCACAACAAACGTAGCTAACATTGAAAATCACAAATGGCTCAAAGAAACCACTCGATTATTGTTCTAGTCAACACAGGAGCCTAAAGGTCACAACTAGAGCTATTCTTTGCCTTGTTTTTAACCATAAGGTCGAAGGTAAATGTGTTAGTACCAAGTGAAGCTGCTTGAGACAATTTATTCATTACTACTATGTACCAAATATAAAGAAAACGGACTCAATCCCTTAAGAAGGTTTTCACGCCATCCATCGTTGGGAAGATCTACCCGGTTCACACAACACCACCTTTGGAAAGAACCGTGGAATTAAGAAACCAAAGGCTTATTGTTCACACAAAACATAAAAAAGAAGCTAACAACTTAAAAATAAGCAACTAAAGGAAAAAAGAAGCAATGTTACTATGGAAAATAATGAAAGAAGTTATGAAGTAAACTACGGAAAGCAAACTGAATATGTAAAAAATGAAGTAAAGCGAATATATACATAATGAAAATGAATATATACATCGACTGGTAAAAATATATACATACCAAAAGTAAAAATAAAGATAAATAAAAATAGTATAATGGTTATTACATACCAAATGTCATCAAATCAAAATGGAACACCCCCAAATGAAAAATAGCACTGTCCTCAATGCTCATAACAAATAAGAGAGGGAAAATGGGTAGAGAGTAGAGAAAACTCCCTATGTGGTCTTTGTCTGCATCGGGTCCTCAACATGAACGGGGTCCTCAGCATGCACGGGGTCCTCAGCATGCACTGGGGGACTACGGGGTTGTTGGGCATCTGAATCAGCTCCTCAACATTGTGTGAAGTGGCAGTCGGCTCCTCAGACTGGTCGGCTGTTGCCTCGGGCACTACTGCATGTGCTGCTGGGGTTGTATCCTCCATGAACAGGTCCAGTGGAATATCACCCGCACAAGAAATATTCTCAACCTCTTTTCTCAACTTCTCCACCGACTCCTTAGATGCCTGAGTCTTCCGCATCTTCTTCACCTTCTTCCCCAAATCCTTGAGAATCCTCCTATGTGCATCAAGAGTCTCCCGGATATTCTTTTGGTCGACCGGAATCTTCTTCTGGCTGTCTAGAATCTTCTTGAAAGAGTCCTCTACTGATGGAGGTACCTGAAGCTCTAATGGGGCTGAAGACTGTGCTGCCACTGCACTAGATATGGCAGTCAGCTTTGTGGTAGCTGCCTACATCTAGTTGTTGAGACTGGATAATGTCTGTGAAACCCGAAGTGCAGTCTGAGGGTAGGTAGAAGATGTAGGCACTGATAGTGGCACTGAGAGGCATGGCCCAGAGGATGGAGGAGGCATGGCAGCTTCTTCGGTAGAAGTACCAGCTGCTGTGGAGGGCTCGTCAACTAACCTGGTGGCCACTACCCCTGGCTCTTTAGACTGGCCAGTGGAGGTAGTGGCTTTACCCTTGAATTTCGGGTTGTCCACTCCCTGGAGGTGGTACCATGAGAAAGGCTTTTTAGACTTCACCTCCAAATCATAATCTCTCGTCTCTACCCCTTGGTCTTGGAAATACTCTACGAGGAAGTTGGGGTAGGGTTACGATCTTTCTTCTTTCTTGACCATATTGGTTATGTTGTAGGACGTCAAGTTTCCTACATTAATAGGATATCCTGCCATGATGGAGGCTACTAATACTGCCCGGGTGAGTGGAAGAACATTCTCATGCCGGCATTGGTCAAGACGACTGCACACGAATGTTTGCCACCCTTTTGCTTCAAGTTAAGGGTGACTCTGACTATTGGAACTCCAGCTGTGAGCCATGCAGGTGTTGTTCCTGGAATAGCTAGTATCTCAGGTAGGCATGGGCGAGCTGTATCATGCAAAGCTAGCTTCTCCATGTATTGCACTGCCTCAACCTCCTCAAATCATGCATATTCGTTTAGTGTGTGACCATCACACTGGATTTTCAAGTTTCGGACTTCCTCACCTTGGTACCCTTTTTGATGTGGGAAACATTTGCATAAAGTTCCTTGACGAGGTATTCATTGGCATCTTGCACCCGACCAATGAAATATTTCCATCATTTTCTCTCTGTAAATATCTTTAGGACATTCGGTGCGGGCTTAGGTCTTTGGTTATGAATTGTCGCTCAAGAGTGAGCGACCTTTGGGGCCACCATTATTGGAACTTGGCATACGCCTTCTCACTGACAAGCCTATCATCCCACACCTGCGGCTTCCTTGATCTAGTGAGGCCTCCAACAATTGTATCACCCCCTCTACTGTCATCCGGGACCTCATCATCATCATCTAAATTGATTGGGGTAGTTGTTGTGGAAGGTGTTGTAGCAGGTGTTATAGCAGGTGGGGAAGATTGTTCAGATACCTGACTACCTCCCTCTGAGCCAGCAGAAGAACTAGAGGAGTATGTAGGTTGATTTACTCAGTGAACTGGTTGTGATTGTGCCCCCGGTTGTGGTTGTAGAGAATCCCCCTCAGAAGTTTCACGGGATGGGAGGTATTCACTAGTGTCAGAGGATTCCGGGGGAGGTCTACTGAGGGTAGTCTTTTTGCCCAAGACCTTGTAGACATATAATGGCATGTTTGGTTTTCCTCGACCCCGGCCTCGGGAGGATTCTGCCCTCCCTTTGGAAGTATCACCTTGACCACGAGAACGAACCACTGTCTGCAACACACAAGTAGTGAAATTCAGTTAGAATTGGGGTTAAACATGTGTTATTTAATTACAGTTGAAAAGAAAGCACTGCTTCTCAGAACAGGGCAGCGCGGGCCACACAAAAGTGAGTGCGACCGCGGACCGTACAAAAGTGAGCATGGTCGTGGAGATCCCAGGATCAGACTACTGGTTCTCTGAAGTTACCTCAGTACGGATCACAAAATTTTGAGTGCATCCGCGAAAACCCATCTCGGACTGCACAAAATTGAGTGCGGCCGCATATTCATTTTATTGGGTCTATGAAGTTTCACTGTGCGGACCGCAAAATTTTGAGTACGTCCACCAAAATCCTACCGCGGACAGCAAAAAATTGAGTGCGGCCGCAAAATCTAAGTAATTAAAAGTGCCTTGAAACTAGGGTATTGCGTACCGCACAATTGTTTATGCGGCCGCATACCCTATCTCGGACCGCACAAAAATGTGAGCGGCCGCGAAATTCAATTCAGAGCGACACTAAAGTACGATTAATACTAGGGTTTTCACTAATTATAAAAGATTTATGGCAATTAAGAATGAAAAGCTACTAACCCCAGCCCCCATTATGCGTTCAAACACTACCCATATGTTTCTAAGCAAGAATTAAGCATCATTTTGACATTTTTTGCATGAACCTAACGCTAGATAAAAAGAAAAGTAAAAAAAAGAGAAAATAAAAGAAAAAGATGAAATTAATTCATTGAAATCAACATACCAGTAATGAAATGTAGTAGGATATCAACACTTGATGAATAAGAGATGAGATTGAGAAACAAGGAAATGCACTGTGCTTTAGTTTAGCTTGAGTGGTCAGATTGTGTAAAGTGTGAAAAGTCTTGGAAAGATCTATTTTTACTTTGACCCTGTTGGCCCACAGACTTATGTGAGTGCGGCCGCACAATTTTGGTGTGGTCCCCACTCTTTACTTTTGTAGCTTAGCAGCTGCTTCAATGACGCGGTCCACATAAAAATGGTTGTGGCCGCACAATTTGTGCGGTCCGCAAAAATTTTCTCATGGCCACGAACTCTTAAGGGATTTTTTCAGGCCAAACTTTAGAGAGTTGGAATTTTCCCCATTCCAGTTGTGCGGCCGCACACAGAATTGTGCGGCCGCGAAGGGCTTGTGCGGTCTGCATAATTCTGGCGCGGTCCACACAATTTCACCACTTGGCCAAATTTTTCCTTGTTAATTTCCTGCATTGCACACCCAATTCCTGCATACACTTCATAACCAGTTAGTCCAAAATAATGCCTAATCTAAAAAGAAAAATCAAAAGAAAGAAAAACACATGGGTTGCCTCCCAAGAAGCACCTGATTTAACGTCGCGGCACGACGCATGTTACCATCATTCATTTGAAATGGAGCAATGACACAACGTGTCCATCATCAACCTTACCAATGTAGTGCTTCACCCGGTGCCCATTGACTCTAAATATCATACGATTCTTATTTTTAAAATCTAGGGCACCAAAAGGAGTCAAATGAACCACTTCAAAAGGACCACTCCACTTTGAATTTAGATTTCGAGGAAACATCCGTAACCGAGAAGAACAAGGTCACTTTCTTTGAATTCTTTGTTCCGGATATACTTATCATGTAGGTACCTTATCTTGTCCTTATATAAGGACGAACTGGAGTAAGCATAGAACCGTAAATCATCAAGTTCATTCAATTGCTCCACCCGAAGATTGGCAGCTACATCCCATTCAAGGTTCAGTGTCTTCAATGCCCACATTGGATTGTGTTCTAATTCCACCAGGAGGTGATATGCTTCCCAAACACCAACTAATACTGAGACATACCAATTGGAGTCGTGTAAACTGTTCTATAGGCCCAAAGAGCAACGTTAAGTTTCCTTGACCAATTAGTCTGGTTTGCATTAACAGTTTGGGATAGAATACTCTTGATCTCCCTGTTTGAGACTTCAACCTGTCCACTTGCCTGGGGGTGATAGGGGATTGACACCTTGTGAGTGACGCCATACTTGGAGATTTAAGTGTCAAAGGCCTTATTGAAAAAATGAGAACCCCCATCACTAATGATGGCCATTGGGGTGCCAAACCTTGTGAATATGTTTTTCTTCAAGAAAGCTACCACACTTCGTGCTTCATTGTTGGGCAAAGCCACAACTTCAACCCATTTGGAAACGTAATCCACAACAACAAAAATATAGGTGTTCCCACATTAGATCACAAATGGACCCATAAAGTCGATGCCCCACACATCAAAATTATCAATCTCAAGGATGGTGGTGAGAGGCATCTCATTCTTCTTGGAGATCCCACTGGCCCTTTGGCAATCATCACATCGCTGAACGAGCTTGCTAGTGTCTTTGTACAAGGTAGGTCAATAGAATCCACAACTTAGGACCTTTGTAGAAGTTCTCGCCCCACCATGGTGACCACCACAGGGCGAAGAATGGCAAGCTTCAATAATACCCAATTTCTCTTCTTCTGGAACACATCTTCAGATAACACCATCAGTGGAAATTTTGAAAAGATATGGCTCATCCCAATAATAATTCAAGCAGTACCGTTTGAGATTTTTCCTTTGGTTTTAAGAGAACTCATTTGGGACAATTCCACTCGCAAGATAGTTAGCCACATCGGCAAACCAAGGCACCCCGGTCAAAGACATGGAGAGGAGTTGTTCATACGGAAACACATCATTGATCTCAAGGCAATCATGGGGCCTCCCACCCTCCTCCAATCGGGACAAGTGGTCCGCCACTTGATTCTCACTCCATTTGAGGTCTATGATTTCAAGATCAAATTCTTGTAGAAGAAGCACCCACCGCATCAACCTAGCCCTAAAGTCCTTTTACTCATCAAATAACGAAGTGGCACGTGATCGGTGTGAACAATCACTTTGGTACCCATGAGGTACGGGCGGAACTTTTCCATAGCAAAGACAATGGCTAAGAGTTCTTTATCGGTCACCTTATAGTTTACTTGGGCATCGTTCATGGTCTCACTAGCATAGTAGACTGAATGAAATAGCTTGTTGATTCTTTGCCCCAATACCGCTCCTACCGCCACGTCACTAGCATCACACATGAGCTCAAATTCTAAGATCCAATTGTGTGCGGTAATGATGGGAGTGGTAGTCAACCTATACTTGAATAGATCAAATTCTTTCATACAATCATCATTGAACACAAATTTGGCATCTTTTTCCAACAACTTTCACAAGGGGTTCACCACCTCTGAGAAATCCTTGATGAACCGATGGTAAAACCCCGTATGACCTAGAAAGCTCCTCACTCCTTTGACAAAAGTAGGAGAAGGGAGTTTTGGTATCACTTCAATTTTTTCTTTATCCACTTCAATACCATTATTGGAGATCTAGTTGCAGAGGACAATGCCCTCATTGACCATAAAGTGATACATCTCCCAATTAATCACCAAGTTGGTCTCTTCACAACGTGCCAATACCTTATCAAGATTATCCAAACACTCTTCAAGAGAACCCCCCACAACAGAGAAATCATCCATGACAACCTCGAGGAATTCCTCAACCATGTCAGTAAATATTGCCATCATACACCACTGAAAAGTATCCGGTGCATTACATAAACCAAAAGACATCCGCGAGAATGCGAATGTGCCATATGTGCAAGTGAAGGTGGTATTCTCTTGGTCTTCAGGTGCAATAAGTATCTGGTTATATCCGGAATACCCATCCAAGAAGCAATAATAAGCACGTCCTGCTAGCCTATCCAACATCAAATCAAGAAATGGAAGCGGAAAATGGTCTTTCCAAGCCTCTTTGTTGAGCTTCCTATAATCCATACATACTCTCCATCCGTTGACAGTTCTTGTGGGGATCAATTCATTTTTGTCATTTGTAATCACAGTCATGCCCCCCTTCTTTGGGACAAATTGTACCGGTGAAGTCCATGAACTATCAACGATGGGATAGTCAACCCCTCCATCCAACCACTTGATGATCTCTTTCTTGACTACCTCTTGCATGGACTCAACCTTTTTTGATGTCCCACGGAGAGTTTGGAATCCTCCTCCAATATGATTTTATGCATGAAAAAGGCGAGGTTTATACTCAGAATATCTGCCAATGTCAAACCTATTGCCTTCTTCCTCCTTTGGAGCACCGCAAGGGTGGAAGCTACCTACACGTTAGTTAAGCACGAGGAAAGGATAACATGTATTGTGGAACAAGGGCATAAAAACTCATACCTGAGGTGTAAAGTCAAGGAATTAAAATCCAATGTGGGAGGCTCCTCGATTGAGGGCTTTGTTGGTGGAGTCTTCCAGTTCTCGAGGCCCAAGGAAAGTTTTCGAGGCCCATATGTATATGATCCCATTCCTTGCAAAGCATCGACACATTCTATAAAGCCTTCCTTCTCATCATCATCATGATTCAATAACACAACTTCCAATGGGCCTTCAACATTAACCACGGTACTTGTGTCATCAACAGTTACTTCGATCACAACATCCACGTACGAACAGACTTCGTTGCTATTAGGCTGCCTCATTGACTTACAAACGTGGAACACAACTTTTTCAGCGCCCACCCGGAAGGTGAGCTCCCCATCTTCCATATAATCTAAGGCCTTCCCTGTGGCTAGGAAATGTCTCCCCAAAATGATTGGCACTCCATAGTCAACAACTCAGTCAAGTATCACAAAATCTGCAGGAAGTATGAACTTGTCGATCCAAACTAGCATATCATCAATTATCCCCAATGGCATCTTCTTGTTCGGTTCTCCATTTTCAACCTCATGTATTTAGGTGTTGGTTGCCCAATCCCGTATGTCTTGAACACAAAATATGGCATCAAGTTAACGCTCTCTCCCAAGTCACATAAAGCTTTGGAAAAATCGGCACAACCAATAGTGCATGGGATTGTAAAGGCACAACCAATTGGCAAAATCGGCTCATCATTATTTTTCACCAACATATCATCATTATTCACATTCTTTCTTGAGTTTGAGGTACTAGCAACTCCACCTCCCCCACTTCTCGTACCCCCATAGCATGACCCCTATTGTTCCCACCCTTCGGGTTCTTCACCACTGTATGACTTGGTAGTGTCCCCTTAGGGAGAGTATTCAAAGCCTAAGAAATTGGCCAAGTTGGACTTCCAAGTTTTGGATAAAAGTGTTGTGGGAGGCTAATTGTCCGGAAGCGGGTTGTTTGGTTGTTGATACATCGGGGGTCTTTGAAACCCCGACCCCTGATTTCCTTGATTATTATTGTTCCAAACCCCTTGATTGTTATTGCGTCCCCAATTACTTTGATTGTTTCCACCCCAATTGCCTTGATTATTTCCTCCCCAATTTCCTTGATTTCCTTGATTACCCCAAGTTTGATTGTTGTTCCCCCAATTGCCTTGGTTGTTGTTGTTGCCACTATTCCAATTTCCTTGTTGGCCTTGGTTTCCCCAATTACCTTGGCTTCCCTGTGATCTCCACTGTTGTTGATTTGGAGCATTGCTTCGCTGACCTTGATAATTATTGACATATTGAACCTCTTCACTTTGATCATCATATGCATCATCTTGATTGTACCTACTACTACTTTGCTCAAATTGCTCCAGATTATTTTGAACTTGTTGAATCCATTATCTTCTCTTGTTGACCATCATGTTTACTCCTTCCACATTATTTACCTGTTTTGTCCCCTGAGCCTGTTGAAGCTGAGCCTTGGCCAACTGATTCATGGTGGTTTTGTCAACTCGGCTACAACTTGCCCATGATCATGAAGTTCCTTTTGAAGGTGGATAACATTAGGGTCACCCTGGGGAATATTATCTCTACTTTGCCAAGACGAAGAGGTATCGACCATCTCGTCTAATATTTCACATGCTTTAGAGTATGGCGTGTTCATGAAGATACCCTCGGCGAGTTGATTCACCATACATTGGTTAGTTGTGTTGACCCCCCTATAAAAGGTTTTCTGGATCATTGTCTCGGTCATATCGTTGTTGGGGCATTCTTTGATAATTGTGCGATACCGTTCCCAAAGTTCGTGCAACGGTTCATTTGGCTCTTGTTTGAAAGCCAAAAGTTCATCTCTCAGCGTCTCCATATGTCATGGAGAAAAGAACTTTGCTATGAAATTCTCAGGAAAATCATCCCAAGTGTGTATGGAATGGTTGGGCAACCTCTCAAGCCAGTCCAAAGCTTTTCCCCGAAGTGAAAAACGGAATAGCCTTCACCTCAATGCATCCTCAGATACATTCGTCTGCTTGCTCTCCCATCACGTGTTAACAAAACCTTTGAGATGGTTATTGGTGTTTTGATGTGGAGCTATGGAGAAGAAACCCCTATGTTCCAATGGTGGAAGCATGACATTGGTTATCTGAAAGTTTCCCTCCCTAATCTGGGGCGAGACTATTGCACTCGCATAGCCTTCGTTAGGCAACAACCGGTGTGCTTCCCTTAGAGGAGGTGGGGGAGGGTTTGGTATGTTTTCATGAGGCGGGCGGCCTCTCCTTTGTACTTGAGGTTCAAGATGAACCTCATCTACTTGCTTTCATCTACCTCCTCCCCCAATGGAATGTTTTCGAGGCCTCGTTGTTAAGAGCCATTTGGTACCTAAAAGCAATTCGCACACAAAATTAAAAAAATGGAAGGTAATAAAAACAAAACACACGAATACTTAGATATATAGCTAAGACCATCTAACTCCCCGGTGACGGCGCCAAAAATGATCGGGTCCAAGCCTACACTACTATTGAGTAGCGAGGGTGGTCGATGCAGTTTTAACCCAACTAGGTCGGGATTGAATCCACAGGGAGTTAATGTTTGGGATTAGGTTTATATCTAAGCTAGATGCGGGTTTTGAATCTAATTACACTTCCACAAGTTTGGGTATGATTTCTACTTCTAACTTTACTCTAAAGATTGCAATAATGGAAACTAAGGACAGTATTTTTGTTGTTGTTTTTCAAGTGTTTAAAAGAGACTAGGGTGGTGAATTCTACCTAGGTGTATATATAACGGGTAGCAAAATGTAGGGCAAGCTTGATTAGATGGGATTGTAATATAGCTATCACACCCGGGTACTCACTCTATACCTCTCGGTAGTTTGAGTGATTTTGCGCAATTTGGATTTCTCAAGCCAAATGGGTATTCATGCATTTCAAGTGATATTATCTCAAGTCGGGTATTATTATCTCTATGTTTAACCCTTTAATTGGGCTATCAATTTCCTGGGTTCTCCCCAATTCCTTGTTAGCCTAGCTGTCACACCTCCTTTTTCCTGATAGGGTGGGATAAGGGAGTTTTTCCAATTCAAGTGATATTATTCGAATTTGGGATTAGTTAATTAATTTAGAGTCGCCACTCGGAATTATTTATGGTGTTTTGAGTCACCATTTATTTTAAAATCACAAATCGAGGAAATTTTTACTCCGTTAAAAGTCCACGAAAACCAGAAGACCGGGTAAGGAATTCTGTTAACCCAGGAGAAGGTGTTAGGCACTCCCTAATTTCGTGGTTCTAGCGCGGTCACTTAATGATTTATACTTGGATCATTTTTATCTAATTACTCATTTTAGGACCTATGTGTATTTTACCCACTATCGCTTTTAATTACTCGATTATTCAGAAGGATTATCTTAATGTGAGTTACGCATACGTATACTCCTTTTAGTTTGATGTGTCAAGAATCACGTTACGCGTACGTGTACAAAATTCACAACACTTAGTTTATTTAAGAAAAAATTATTCAAAGTCGCGCGAACGCGTACCTTGAATTTATTTGAAAGTCGGGATCACGTCACGCGAACATGTATGTAATCACGATAATGATTAAAAGAATCCACGCCTAAAGAATTTCTACGAGTGTTTGATTAAGGAATTTTATTTACTGAGAGTGCTTGAGCACAGTCACGCGGAAGCGTACCTTGGTTTTATTTGTCATCACAACTATGTCATGCGTGCGTGTACATAATTGTAATATTTCATTCGATAGAGCACCTAAAGCTGTACTTATGTCTATTAAGCTAAATACCTTATGTCGTGTGACTATGTGTAAAGATTCAATACTATGTGATATGTTTGTTTGAGGTAAATGGGGCAACTTATGTGTTAACTGCTCAATAGACCTATATTTAAAAGGGCTTTGTGCCTGATAAAGGCTGAGTCCAAATGGACTCTGGCCTAAGATAATATTGTCCATTATTTGGACCAGCTACTGAATTAATTTGAGAAGACCTCGGGCTTGTTTAAGTCTAATTGACTCTGGCCCAATGCATATTTTAAAGGAAGCTAAATGAATTCAGTCCAAAATGATTTAGGCCTAGTGATCATGGAGTCCAAATGATTCTGGTTCAATTAAGCATTCAATCAAGTAAACAGATCTAAATCAGGAAGATTTGGGCCTGATGATGAGTCCAAACGATTCTGGCCCAATTTGTATTTATTTGAACGAGTTTAATGTTTGTAACAACAATTGAAAAAATGTTCCTACTGTGTATCTTTTAAAACAGAAGTTAAAAGGGATTTTGTGATAAGCATAAAATAAATCAAAATTTAGGTTGAATTTGGATAATTTTCCTACTGATTGCCTAAGTTTTCTATTTCTTATTAACTTATGTTAAAATGCTAAGTAATCATTTGCATTTGAAAATTTAAAGTGTAAAGACCTTTAATAACTCATTTTATTTAGCAGAAAATTAGAATAAAATTCCATGAACCCAATTGGTTTTGGGCCTGAAAAATGTATTATGGTTACTGTCAAGTTTGCTTGTAAAATCTGACTTTTTATGATTTTAAAAACTAATAGCATCAGAATTATTATATTTGATTGTTTAACGACATAATAAAACTGCTAACTAAACTAGCACATTGCTTAAGAGAAACAAAGTTAAATTATTACATCTTACTAACATGGACAATGATAAAAATCTGCATATTACTATTCTAACAAATTTTCTAAAAATGCTTTTTCTTGTTCTTACTATTTTATATGAACGTGCAGATTTTATAAATGTATGAAAGCTTTAAACATATTTTATAATATTTTTAGAACACTTTAACATTATAGCTAATATACCTTAAATAGCCTAAAACATTATAAATAATAAACTCTTCACGAATTTACACACAATTCTTAAACATACAACTTTACTAACAATGATTTATGTAATAACTTAACTTAAACATAAATTCATATTCAAACCAACCATAAACTTTAATAAACAACAAAAGAGTCATGATAAAGCATAATGAAACTTTACATTTGTTAAGAGAATACCTTGATAGAATCAAACAAACAAACAACTAAAAGAAAATAAATCTCTGAACTTGTGTAAAACAGCAACAATGAAACCCAACAGAACAAGAAAGATGACCAAATTTTAAAATAGGAAAGGAATGTATTTTTGATTCTGAAAAATCAAAGTTGGTTTTCAGAAGTTTTTCTTTTGAAAGAGAGCTAAATCTTAAGACAGTGTAGAAAAATTTATGTGTTGTAAGTGTGTATAGCTATTTTAGTATGTATTCAGGTCTAAGTAAAATGTGGATTTTCAGGTCTAAGTAAAATGTGGATTTTCGGGATTAAGTAAAATGTGGATTCTCTAGTTTGAGGTCTAAGTAAAATGTGGATTTTCAGGTTTAAGTAAAATATGTATTTTCAGGTCTCGGTTTAATGAAAAGTAAGATTGTATTTATAGAGTGAGGGAGTGAAAAGAGATAAGAATTAAGGTACAAAAGAATCTTCCAGAATTTCCTAAAAATTAGGGAAAATGGCATATTTCTTAACAGAAATGGACAACTGTCTCATTTGTAATACCTTCCTTATCTCAGAAAATTGACAAGTGTCCAATTTTTGGATATTTTTTTATCTTATCCCTATTTTCCTACTCAGCATTGGGACAACTGTCCCTATTTTAGAAGGTTCTAGTGTTTTCTGAAGAATTTTCAGAATTAGGTTTCCAAAACTGACCCTTAAGGGTCTCTGAATTACTTAAGAACTATATTGGTTCTAGGCCTGAGTTAGATGACTCTAGGCCTAAGGACTTCGTCTCTTAAGCTTTTTACAAATCTATGAGCCTATCTATTCAGCCAGGCCCAATTGATGAGCCAAATGGAACGGAAAACTTAGTGAGGCCCAGTTCTTAACCAATAACATAAATTAGTTGACCAATTATAAACAAAAACAGTAGCACTTACAAACATAAAAGAAAAATTAATAAACATAAAATATAATAATAATAAATAAAAAATAAACAAAAAATAGTAAAGCAAAGAAGTTATATATAACACTGATTTTATTTATTTATCTTTCTTTATTAATTAAGTCTATTTAGTTAACTAATTAATTTAAACAGAATAATGAACAATAATAAAATAAAACAGTAGCACCTGAAAGTAACACAGAATATAAAATAAAACATGCAATAACAGAAAAATTAAGGAAAAAACAAAAATAACAGAAAATAACTAAAACTGTTAAAAAAAAGAAAGATCTAGCCGTGAAAAAACCCTCGTGCCAAGACTCCCATTTGGAATCTGAAATCCGTAAAGGGAGTTCTTAGCCTGAGGATTTTTGGACGGACTAGGTAGGATTTAGGGATTTGAAAAACAGATCTAGGGTTTCGGAGACCCTAGATCTAAGATCAATGATTATTGGTGGGGTTTTTTGGGGATTTTGTTGGTGAGATGAGGTTTAGGAGAGTGAGAGGAAGGTATGGGGTGCCTTTGAGTAGGTTTAGAGTTCCACCGCTACCATAGGCGATTTCCGACGGCGGGGCTAGGGCGGCGTTAGGGTTTCAGCCATTTTTTAGGTGCAAGATTATTCTGTTTTTATGGGGTTTTTGGGGTGAGGGTTTGGGAGATGAGGTTTAGGAGGATTATGGGAGAGAGTGGGTGTCACAACCTAAATTTCCAATCCACAGGATTGTAATGGAGCTTAATACCACACTTCTAGGCAAGCCAATGTTAGAACTTAATTAACCATTTTCTCTTAAAAATTTACCTAAACACAATATAACAATTCAAATCTACACTGAATCGAATATTTTTCGATAAATAACTTCATGAATAGTAATAATAACCGAATAATTAAACCGAACCACGAACTGAATATATATCCATAAAACTACCCCTGAGTCTGGTGTCACAATTCACGAGCTACTACAGAATATTACAAACAATTGGGCTCAAAGAAATATGTATCTGTTTTGAAAGAAATAAAAACAGTGCCTATAAAGTAAAGAGAAGAGTCCAGGAATCTGCAGACGCTAGCAGATCTACCTCGTGTCTCCGAGTAAATGATTACTGCTACAAAAATCTCCAAACTTTGGCCGGTACCTAGATCTGCACAAAAAAGTGCAGAGTGTAGTATCAGTACAACCGACCTCTTGTACTGAGTAAGTGTCGAGCCTAACCTCGACACTGACGAGGCTATGGCGGGACAATTATAACATAACCTGTGATAATATATAATAAAGCAAGAAAGAATTTTCTCATGTAGCAATGAATGAAATAACTTAGCCAACTTTTCCAGGTCTCAGCTATAACCAATTCGCACATAAATTTTCCAAATTTCTAGATTCACCTTTAAAATAACCGTAAATTTCATAATATGAAAAAAAGTAAAGTAAAACAATATGTTTTTCAAATCCTTGAGTTTTAAAAAAAATCAGTAAAACATAAGTGTCCTCCCTTATTGCTCCTTGTTGCGGCGCGCAACCCGCTCCCACCTGTCGATCGTATTACTCCTCCCTATATATAGCACCCTTATTGCTCCTGTTGTAGCGTGCAACCCAATCCTACCTGTCTACCCTTATTACTCCTTGTGGCGGCGGTCAACCCTCTCCCACCAGTCATATCACATCACTTGATTTATGAACATTTTCACAATTACGGCCAAAGCCTTTCACAATAATCTTGTCTCAACAATTATGAACAGAGAGTTGTACATCTCATAAAATTCATCAATTATCATTTCACAGTAAAATTAACCGGAGTATGTATATATGAAAAATACTTTCAACCAGCTCAATCCCCTTTTTATTTATCACAATGAAACCAAGGGAACAACCAACACTTCCAGAATACTTGCAACCATATTTAACAACAAGTTAACAAAACCAAGTAGTCATGGAGACATCAATGAGCATAATACAACTAAGCCATGAATCAAATAAATTTGAAACAGGGAAAGGGATCATGTTCAACAACTAAATTGGTGGTGCATAGATACTCGTCACTTCACCTATACACCACACACATGCAAATTCACATAGAATTTAAGTTGGGATTCCTATTCCCTCAAGTCAACGTTAAACCAAGCACTTACCTCAAATTCACAAGTAATTCACTGTTCTAACACAACTTTTCCTTTTGAATTTTCTTCTAACCCACTCGAATCTAATCACAATTGGTTCAATACCATCAATTATTTCCTAAAGAAATTAACTTTAATTAAAAACTATGGATTTCCTATGTTTTCTTATCAAAATACAAAAATTGAGCTCGAACGCGCTTGGTCTAAACTCGAGGTTCGGACAAAAAAATGTTTACCCAATCTCCTCCGAGCCCGGATATATAATTGATTTTGGATCCCGACCTCAATTCGAGGTCTAAATCCCCAAATTTGAAATTCCTAAGTTCTACCCAAAAACCCCAATTTTTACCATGAAAACTCAAGATTTTTGGTTGAAATCTTGTTAAAAGTTGTTAAGGAATGAAAGGAATTAGTTAGAGATCACTTACTAATGATTTAGAGAAGTTTGAGTCTTTGAAAAATCGCCTATGGAGGTTTAGGGTTTGAGAGTATTGAAAAAGAAGTGAAAGCCCCATCTAAAATCTAATTTAACTAGGTGCAGATCTCGCATTTGCGAACCCTTCCAATTTCGGCTTTCATCGCAAATGCGATAAAAATGTCGCATTTGTGATATTCAGGCAGCTCGTAATTGTGACCAGAAATCTCGAATTTGCGAGATTTGGGGCTGGCCCAGGACTTCGCAAATGCGAAGCCTGATCTCGCAAATTCGAGATCAGAGGCTTACCACACCAGATATCAGTTGTGATGAAATTTTTCTAAGTCTAAACACTCCGTAGCCTACCTGAAACTCACCCGAGCCCTCGGGGCTCCAAACCAAAAATGCACACAAGTATAAAAACATCATACGGACTTGATCGTATGATCAAATCAAAAAAATAACACCAAAAACTACAAATTTAACCTCAAAACTCAAGATTTCCTCAAGAACACTCAAATTTCTAACTTTCAACCAGACGTCCAAATCACGTCAAATCAACTCCGATTCTCATCAAATTTCATAGATTGGACTTTAATATAATAACAAACTTGTTCCGGGCTCCGGAACAAAAATATGGGCCCGATACCAACAATTTCACATATTATTTTATTTCTTGTAATAACCAGCTAAGGCTAGGGACCTCAAAATTCAATTCTGGGCATACGTCGAAGTCATATATTTTACTGCGGACCTCCCGGGCTCGTCGGAACACAGATCCGGATCCGTTTGCTACAAAGTTTATCAACTAAAACCAAATTTTAACTCTACAAATCACTACTTCTCATATTTTCACATAAAATGTCATGACCCAAAATCCATAAGGTCGTGATGGCGCCGGACACCACTGTCAGGAAAGCCAATCTTTAGTTAGTTGAAATAGGTTCCTGTTTTAACATTTTTGAAATCATTATCTTTAACTTGTTACGTAATAACAAAACAAAATCCGTTAAGTAAATACAACAATTTTAATATTCCATTTTTTTTATAAAATACATCCCATACACATCCCAGAACCCGGTGTCACAAGTACATGAGCAATTTCTAAGAATTTTACAATTTCTACAAAGCTTGTCCGAAATACAAGTGGACAAGGAAATTAAAATAATGTAATACAATACGAGGGAGACTTCATCAGCTGCGGATCGCTTCCGGATGATACAGCTCGCCTAAGTCTCCAAACCCGCAACAACGCTATGAAGGTACCAATGCAATAAAAATTCACAGCAAGTGTAGCATGAGTACAAAAATAATGTGTACTCAGTAATTCGCCCGCCTAACCTCAGAGAGGTAGTGATGAGAGGTCGAATTAGACACTTGCTAGAGGTCAATTTAGTATATTCAAGTGTGACACTAAGCATGATTATCATAGGCAATTTATTAAAATCAGGAATAAATAACATTAACTCCTTCCACATTTAACACTTTAAATCTTCGTCATATTAATAACAATTAATCAACATGGTTATTTAATCAAATAACAAATAATCAACGGGAAGGAACAACTTCTTCCAAAATTTTAATAGCTTTAAATCTCTGTCATTTCAGTTGACAACTTAAAAATCCAGGCCAGTAATCAGGCAAAATCACAGCAAATACGCAGTAAATATTATGTGCAAGCAATGCCGAGGGTCGAACAGCGCAGACCAACAATAATAAACTGTGCACTGTCGAAGGGTCGAACGGCTCGAACCATAGATGCATATATTTTTCCCCGCTCACGAATCGATCATGCGACGCGGTCAACATAAAAATAATAAGTCTAGCCTGCTCGCGAATCATACCTGCGACTGAGGTTCTCATATGTACACGTATTCACATAATAAATCCGCATTTTTATCAAGAATGTAGTTACTCAGGAAAATGGTAAAATTCTTCTTAAAGGAACATGAAAAATAGCTTTTAAATCTTTGTTTTGAAACTCATTTCCCAATTTAATAATATTCAATAATATAACCTTATCAGGAACACAATTATCCACGGAGGAATCAATTCTTTTTCTACGAAAAGATAACAACTACAACAAGTAAGGCAGGTTAGTGGGTCCTAGACTACCCGGACATGGCATAATAGTAGCTACGCACGGACTCCCGTCACCTCGTGTGTACTTAGCCCCCGAAGATAATAGCACATACTTAATTAATTCACCTAGGGGGACAATTCCCCCTCACAAAGTTAGAAAGGAAACTTACCTTGCTCCGAAATTCCATAACCGACTTCCAAGCCCCTTTGATGACTCAAATGGTTGCATAACGCTCCGAAACTATCCAAACAATGACAAACCAATGAAAATTTACTCTAATATTTGCAACAATTCCAGATTTTAGAATTTCCCAACTCCGCTCAGTAAATTGACCAAAATTCCCTCGGGCCCACGTGCCCGGAATCCGAAATTTCCCGAAGATATATTCTACCCATAGCTTTACTAGTTCAAATATACAATTTACTCTAAATTCCATGCTCAAATTCGTGGTAGAAATACAAAAATACCATTTCTATGTTTTTCTTCAAAATTTTCAACTTTTCCACAAATTTTCATGATTTTCCATGTTAAAATATAGATATAATCCAAGTAATTAACTTGCAATAGGTGGGAATGACTTACCTCCATGTTGCTAGGTGAATATCCCTCTCAAGAAGCTCCAAAAATCGCCCAAGGATGAAGAAATGAGAAAAAATGCTCAAACCCCCGCTTTAAACACTCACTGCCCAGCGATTTTCGCGCCCGCGGCAAAACCGTCGCGCATACGGTTTCCGCGCCTGTGGCAAAACCTTCGCGCCTGAGGTCTTTGCACCCGCGGAAAATTTTTCGTGCCTGCGGTCTTCGAACCCGCGGCCAATTCTTCGTGCCCGCGGTTCCTGCCCAGCCCATGCCTATTCTCTTCAGCGACTCGTGCCCCGCATCCGCAAGCTCGCACCTGCGGCCATCCAATCGCAGGTGCAATCATACTAGAAGCTGGGAGCTTCAGTTTATGCTCTCCAAGTTCAAACTTGGTCTGAGGCTCATCCGGCTAACACCTGGGGCCCCCGGGGCCCAACCCGAACATGCCAACAAGTTCCAAAACATAATGCATACCTGCTCGAGGCCTCAAATCACATCAAATAACATCGAAACAATGGATCGCAACTCAATTAAATCTTTACGAACTTTACAATTTCAAACTTCTACATTCGATGTCGAAACCTATTAAATCACGTCCGATTCACCTCAAATTTTGCACACAAGTCATATTTGACATTACGGACCCGCTCCAACTTCCAGAATCGCATTCTAACCCCGATATCAAAATTTCCACTTCCGGTCGGATTTCTCAAAAACTTTCAAATTTCTATCTTTAGCCAAATGACTTCAAAATAACCTACGGACATTAGAATTCACTTCCGATCGCACTCCCAACTATAGAATCACCATACGCAGCTATTCCCAAGCTCGGAATCCCAAACAGACATCGATATCAGTGAAATGCACTTCAAGACAGACTTAGGAAATTTCTTCAAAAATGCTGACTTCCACAATATACACCGAAACACTCCCGGGTTATCCAAAGCCCGATCCGGACATACGCTCAAGCCCGAAATCATCATACGAACCTGCAGGAACCTTCAAATCCCGATTCGGAGGTCGTTTACTCAAAATTCCAATCTTAGTCAGTTTCTCCAACTTAAGGCTTCTGAAATGAGAATTTTCTTTCCAAACCAACCCTAAACTTTTCAAAATTCAATTCCGACCATGCCCACAGATCATAATACCTGAAATGAAGCTACTCACAACCTCAAACCGATGAACGACACGTTAGAGCTCAAAACGATCGATCGGGTCGTTACATAAAAGCTTTTTAGTTTCATGCCGGGACTGCGCATGCAAATTGAGGTAATTAAAATTAGTCTTTTTATCGTTAATAAGCCTAACATTAGGTCTTAGTTGATAACCCTTCGGGTCATCACAGTAGGGTCGATTTGGGGTGGTTTTAAGTTTTGCCGCCTTAGGCAATTTTCGGTGGCGGCGTGGGGGGAGGATACTAGGGCCGCTAGGATATGGTGGTGGTTTAAGGTGGAGGAATATGGGGTGGCTAGGGTTTGGAGGTGTTTTAGGGCGGAGGAAGATGGGGTGGCTAGGGTTTGGAGAGGGGGAGCTAGGGCGGCTGAGAGAGATGTGAGAAGGGGGGAATGAAATGAGGGGGTAAACGGGTGTTAGGACATATATAAGGGGGTGGGAAATCAGTTTCCAATTTTTGGATGTTGGGAAATCAAAGGTTGGGATTGGCTTGGTCAAAACGGGGTCGTTTTGGTAAGAGGGGTACGGACCGGACGGGATTGGGCTAGGGTATTTGATTTAAATTTTGGGGACTAGGCTTGGTTTAACATGGCCCAGCCCGGTTAAGTCCAATTAAACCCCATTTTTGTTTAATTAATTTTAAAACCTAACTAATTTTAATTAAATCCTAAATTAAACACTAAATTATCTCAGATTATAAGATTACACTAATTATATATTTATATTATTTTCACAATTAGTCAATCTTAAGTTTTAGAAAGAAAAATTACTAGTTTTAACATTGAAACTAAAAAAATGTCAAACATTAAAAAAAAAAAAAGAAATTTGTGATTTTCTTTTAATAATATGATTAAGCTATGCAACTAGGTATTAAATTAAATTAAAAACCTAATAATGCAATATGATGAGGATTTAAACATTTTTTGTTAGTTTTCTTAACTTTAAAAGTAAAAGGTGCGACTAAAAATACAAATAATTTCAAATAAATACCTAAAAATCCTAAAATCCAAAAATATAAAGAGGAATAATATTTTTATTAATACTGTAGGAGTATTTTTATGGGGTAAAAATTACCTGTTTGATACTCCATGGGAAGCATTTTGGAAAAGTTTGACCAAATCTTGCTTCAAAGGTTGCCTACATATCCTTGGATATAAAGAAATAGGCCAGTGTTGTAACGACCCTACCGGTTGTTTTGCGCTCTAGCGTGTCGTTCAGCGGTTTGAAATCATGAGCAGCTCCAGTACAGGTATTATGACTCGTAGGCATGGTCAGAGTTGAATTTCGGGAAGTTTGAAGTCAAGTTGGAAAGAAAATTCTCATTTCAGAGGCCCTAAGTTTGAAAAAAATGACTAAGATTGGAATTTTGAGTAAACGACCTCCGAATCAGGATTTGAAGGTTCCAGCGGGTTCGTGTTATGATTTTGGACTTGGGCGTATGTTTGTATCGGGCTTTGGAGAACCCGGTAGCATTTCGGCGCATATTATAGAAGATAGCATTTCAGAAGAATTTCATAAGTTTGGGCTGTAAAGCATTTCCGAGTATAGATGTGCATTTGGGATTCTGAGCCTGGGAATAGCTCCGTATGGTGATTATGGAGTTGAGAGCGCGATCAGAAGTGAATTCGGATGTCCTTAGGTTATTTGGCTAAAGATAGAAATCTAAAGGTTTTTGAGAAATCCTTCCGTAAGAGGAAATTTTTGATATCAGGGTCGGAATGCAATTCCGAAAGTTGGAACAGGTATGTAATGTTGAATGTGACTTGTGTGCAAAATTTGAGGTCAATCAGACGTGATTTGATGTGTTTCGGCATCGAATGTGGAAGTTTGGAATTTCAAGTTCTTAAAGTTTGAACTTTAGAGCGATTCGTGATTTCGGCGTTGTTTGATGTGATTTGAGGCCTCGAGCAAGTCCGCACTATGTTTTGGAACAGGTTGGTGTAATTGGACGGGGTCCCGGGGACCTCGGGTGGATTCCGGGTGATTAACGGATCAAGTTTGGAGTTTGAAGAAGGCTGAGGTTGTTGCCATCTGGTGTGACTGCACCTGCGAGGCTTGGGCTGCAATTGCGAAAGTTTACTGGTTTGGCAGGGAGCGCAGGTGCGAGGGAGTTTCCGCACCTGCGAAGCCGCAGATGCGGATGATGAGCGTAGGTGAGAAGTTTGGCTTGAGCTGAGGAAAGCCATATGTGCGGAAGTTTTGTCACACCTGTGGAATTGTAGGTGCGAGAGCTGGATCGCAGGTGCGAGAAATGGCCTGGGCAGAATGTTTTAAAACCGTGATTTTTGGCCATTTCCTCACTATTTCATCTTGGCATGGGCGATTTTTTGAGGCTTCAAAGGGGGATTTTCATCATGCATTACAAGGTAAGTAAATTCCTCCCGTTTATGTTAAATACAAGATTATATGCATGGATTAGACAAGGAAATTAGTAGGAGAATTGGGATTTTTGAGGAAAGACCTGGAAATGTTATTTTGGATTTCTACCACGAATTTGAGCACGAAATTTAGAGTAAATTGTATATTTGAGTTAATAAGGCTATGGGTAGAATAAATTTTTAAGAAATTTCGGATTCCGGGCACGTGGGCCGGAGGGAATTTTGGTCAATTTGCTGAGCGGGGTTGGAAATTATATAATTTAGAATTGTTGCAAATATTAGAGTATATTTTCATTGGCGTGTCATTGTTTGGATAGTTTTGGGGTGTTGTGCATCCATTGGAGTCGTCGGGAGGGCTTGGAAGCCGGTTATGGAACTTTGGAGCGAGGTAAGTCTCCTTTCTAACTTTGTGAGGGGGAATTGTCCCCCTAGGTGAACCAATTAAGTACGTGCTACTATCTGTCGGTGACGGAAGTCCGTGCGTAGCTACTATTATGCCATGTCCGGGTAGCCTAGGACCCACTAGCATGCTTTACCTGTTGTACCTGTGATCTTGCCTGTAATATTAGATTGCTAATATAATCGAAATCGTAATTGAATATCTAAAGAAGACTAGAATTCATTTTCTTAATCATCTAGAAAGAGAATTGGTTTCCTGCGTGGATAATTTAGTCCGGATAAGGTTATATTATTGAATATTATTAAACTTGGTAAATGAATTTCAAGAAAAGATTTAAATACTATTTTTGTGATTTTTAAAAGAGAAAATTTTCATTTTCTTGGGTATTTGTTTTCCCGATGTAGTCGGGGTGGACTGTTGATTGTGTATGACTTCATGTGACCGCTTCGCAATTTACATTCCGCGAGCGGAGTGCTATTTCCCCCACTCTCATGGGAGCGGGCCGTACGTCACGGCGGATTGAAAGATGCACTTACGGTTCGGGCCGTTCGACCCTCGGAAGTGCATAGACGTGATTATTTTATTGAAAGGTGCACTTATGGTTCGGGCCGTTCGACCCTCGGTAGTGCACATAGATGATTATTATGATGGCTCAGGCCGGTTGTCCTTATCCCGTATGCGCATGCTAAATTGTTAAATGTTTTTCATGGATTTTGTAGTGATAAGATATTTGGGGGAATATAAAATAAGTAATTTTTTATTTAAGATATTTGGGGGAAAACAAACAAGAAATTGTTTATTTAAGATATTTGGGGGAAAATGAGGAAGTAGTAACTGTTTATTTACTTCCTATATTTACTTGGATTTTTGTGCTTTATATATTTGCTGCTTTACTACCATGCCTACCGTGTTAATCATATTCTATTACATTAATCTGTTTGACCTTAGTGACTGTCTAATTCGACCTCTCGTCACTACCTCTATGAGGTTAGGCGGGTGACTTACTGAGTACACGTTGTTTTCGTACTCATGCTACACTTGCTGTGCATTTTTATTGCACATGTACATTCATAGCGACGTGGCTGGTTGGAGACTTAGGCGAGCTGTATCATCCGGAGGCGATCCACAACTGACAGAGTCTCCCTCATATTGTATTTATTTCCAGTTTAAATTCCTTGTCCAATTTGTATTTTGGACAAGCTTGTAGTACTTGTGAAATTCTTAGAATTTGCTCATGTACTTGTGACACCGGGTTCTGGGATGTGCTGGGATATATTTGCTAAGATGGAATATTTAAACCATTGTATTTACTTAACGGATTTTATTCATTTATTATGTAATAAAGTAAAAGGTAATGATTTTAATAAATGTTAAAACAAAAAAATTATTTCAGGTAATTAATGATTGGCTTGCCTGACGGTGGTGTCCGATGCCATCACGACCTTAACAGATTTTGGGTCGTGACAACTTGGTATCATAGCACTAGGTTCCCGTAGGTCTCACGAGTCATGAGCAAGTCTAGTAGAGTCTCGTGGATCAGTACAGAGACGTCTGTACTTATCTTTGAGTGGCTACATGGCTGTTCGGAGTACTTCCCTTCTTGATTCCTCATCGTGCGATTTGATTCCTTTAAGGCTTATGCCTAAGTTTATTCCTACTCAATCTTACGCGTCGCGAAGCGCTTGCCATGAATCAGGAATTTGAGGAATTGATATGGTGCTATGGATATGGTGCGAGGTGTTTCCCATATGTAGTTGGTTGGGGCTGTTGTTGTTACCCCGCAGAAGAATATTATGTTGTTTCAGCTCGGTTGCTGTGTTTCTGAGAACTTTGAGGCTATTCTCAGGTTGTGATGATGTTTACGATTGGTTATTGATGCGAGGCTAGAATTTATGGTTTAATATGTTATATGCCCTACATTTTATGTGCGTTAATGATAAAAATACACTTTTTATGTGCATAATAGAGTCTATTTCATGTGTAGGTGAATTGGAGATTGAAACCGAGCTAAATGGATGCAAGTACATCGAAAATACGCTCAAGAGGCGAGGAGGAGTGCACCGGGCTATAGCCGGGCTCCAGAGCCCAAACGCCTTACCCTGCCTGGCATTAGAGCTCAAACACCTGACCCTGCCTGACGTTAGAGCTCAAACGCCTGACCCTGCCTGGCGTTATCCAGGCGTTAGAGTCCAAACGCCTGCCTTAGCCTGGCGTTAGCCAGGCGCCAGGGCCCAAACGCCAGACCCCTGTTCCGGCTAAATTCGAGCTTTTGAAGAGTTTAAGTGTCTCCCGATTGGAATAGAAGTCTCCTACAAGTTTAGAGTTTATCCCAAACATATAAATAGACCACAAAACACAACTTGAAGGGGGATTCGAAGAGAGGAGCCATAAAAGTGAAGGAAAACCTGTGGATTACTACTCAGCAAAGCAAAAACATCGACTTTTATCTCCTTAGTTCATTACTCTGTAANTTGATTATTCTCTATTTGTTCAACTACGTTCTTATTGTAGTTAATTGAATGGCCATCAATTAGCTGTGCCTATTTAGTATGTATCCACTTGAGAGAGAGTACATATTTAGGTAAATGTTTGAACAACACCACTTCCAGAGTATAGACGAATGTCATAACCGAGGGTTTAGTAGTTGGATTAGAAATAACGATACTTCTAGTGCAATCTAAAGTGAACTGTAATGCAATCTAGATAGCGTAACGTGAGAGAGTGCGTCTAGTAAATTATCATAATTACTTGAGAGAGATTTATGGTAGATAGAGTGTTCATGATTGATAGAGATAATTAATCAAGTTATAGGAAATATCTGAGAAGTAAGTTCATCAACAGGGGAAACCATAGCCTTAGACCTTTATTATAATTGTTTACATCATATTGTTAGTAATTGTTATTTATCATTATTGTCAGTAGAAATAGTAAAACATCACCAATTGATTTTTAAGAGTCTTGAAAAAATTGATTAAGTAAAAGATTAGTATTCTAAAGACTTTGTTGATACGTAAATTCCCTATGGGATCGACTCTGGGCATAATACCCCGGATTATAATTGCAATGCCCGCTTAGTCTTTTATAAGACATAGTTGAGCGTGATTAAATTTTGGCGCCGTTGCCGAGGACTTTAACGGTATTATCAATTGAGTTGGAAGAAATAAGAAATTCTGAAATATAGTCAATTTTCTTTAAAATTCTCGTTTTTACATTGAAAGTTTAACGTTTGGTAACGTGTTGCAGGTGCATGCCTAGAAACTCATCGAGGAATGGTGAAGTAGTTGAAGCCTTATCAGACCCCGAGAAAGTTTTCAAGGCCATAAACCAGACCAACCGGAAAAGCAAACATCAACCACAAATTGAACAAATTGAAACCGACCTGGAAGACCCACACAACCGGAACAATCATGGTGATGATGTGGTAGACCCAGTCGCTCAAATAGGGGCAGAGGATCCTTTATATGACTGGGCACAACCCACAGCTGAGAATTTGGCCACAACGATACTGGTTCCTCAGATACAGGCCGAGTCCTTTCAGATAACAAATAATATGCTGCACCTATTGCAGAACAAAGGGATATTCTCAGGGTCATACATTAAAGACCCCCAACAGCACTTGAAAAACTTCCTGTCAATCTGCAAAACACGGAGGCAGCCTAACGTCACTCAAGAGGCAATAAAACTGTTGTTGTTTCCATTCTCAGTGACTGGTGCTGCCCAAACTTGGCTAAACTCACTCCCCATCAATTACATTACCACATGGGAGGAGATAGTTAAGCAATTCGTGAACAAGTTTCACCCACCTAACAAGACTGC
The DNA here is from genome assembly GCA_005239525.1 of Nicotiana knightiana. Taxonomy (NCBI): domain Eukaryota; kingdom Viridiplantae; phylum Streptophyta; class Magnoliopsida; order Solanales; family Solanaceae; genus Nicotiana; species Nicotiana knightiana. The sequence continues at coordinate 89,825 of ML388109.1, read as the reverse complement.
CCAACAAATCAATGAAATCCTAAGCTTCCGACAGAAACCAGCTGAAACCTTACAAGAGACATGGGATTGATTTAAGGGTATGTTGGTTATCTGTCCACATCATGGTATTTCAGAGCAAATGTTGGGGCAGTGTTTCTATATGGGTTTGGCAGATACGGTTAAATAAAATGTTGATGCTTCGGCTGGTGGAGCATTCCTGAGCAAAACGTGGAGAGAGAGTCAAATCTTACTTGATAAAATGGCACAGAATTCAGGATGAGTATACTTACCAAGAAGGTGGAGGAATCAGGACAAAAACAGCAAGTACACATTGTAGACACAACCAATGGAGGCTTATGCACATCATGCATTAGTCAACCACTTGGTAACCACTAGAATGCAGAATGTGATAACCCTCCTCATCCAGAAAATATGAATTATGTGACAAATTTTGAACGTCAGAGACAATGGGGGGAAAACTGGGGTCAACAAGTTCAACAATATAGGCCTCCTCACCAATAGCAGAATAGTGGAAATATGGGTTCCATGAGACCACAAGGCAATGCAACACCATATCAGAGACCGTACGGTTATAACCATCAAAATCAACAACAATCATACTACCCTCCTCAGCATCAACAGGGGGGAAGGCAAGAAGATGGGTTTTCACGGTTGGAAGCTATGATGCAGTAGGTTATTGGGTCAAATACCAAAATCAGTGAGAGAGTAGATGCACATGATGCAGCTATTAAAAATATTGAAGTACAGCTGGGGCAGATTTCAAATGCAGTTAACAATCGTCCTCACAGAACTTTACGTGCTGATACTCAGGTGAATCCAAGGGACCAGGGCCCAAAACAGTTAATGGTAGTGAACCTCCGCAATGGCAGAGACCTAGACCTAGAACAAGAAAGGAGGCATGAAATTAGACAGACAAACATATTGGTACAGGTACCTAATGAAATTGATGACTCTATCCCATTGAGTAAGGGCACAGTGCAACCAGCTGAAGGAGAAGTTAATAAACAAGGCGAAGCTGAGAAAGAACTTGAGGAAATCCCAGAGCCAGCAGTTGAGGCGGTAGTGGAAAATGAAAAAGAACAGATAACAGAAATGAAAAGAGCACCAGCTCCATTCCCTCAAAGGCTAGCAAAATATCAGAAGGATGAGCAGTATAAGAAATTCTTGGACATGCTAAAACAGATACAGCTAAATATTCCATTGATTGATGCATTAAAGGAAATGCCTGGCTATGCTAAAAAGATGAAGGACTTAATGTTCAGAAAATTTGACTTCCAAGACCTGGCTACTGTCACTCTTACCCAGACTTGTAGTGCAGTGGTGACACGTCCTATTACTGAAAAGTTGGCTGACCCAGGGAGTTTTATGATTCCTTGTACTATTGGCAACTTCTCTTTCGCCAAAGCCCTATGTGACTTGGGAGCCAGCATTAATCTGATGCCACTAGCTATATATAAAAGACTGGGGATTGGTAGAGCCAAGCCTACATCAATGCTGCTGCAACTTGCTGATAGGACGGTAAAGAGACCGTCGGGTATTCTAGACGATGTGTTAGTGCAAGTGGGGAAATTTGTATTCCCTGCTGACTTTGTGATCCTAGACTGCCGAGTAGATGAGGAAATTCCCATAATCTTGGGAAGGCCATTTTTGGCCACAGGCAGAGCACTCATCGATTGTGAGACTGGTGAGCTTAAGATGAGGCTCAATGATGAAGAAATCACATTCAATGTGCAGAAGTCTATGAGGATACCAAGTGAGTTCGCTAACTGCTCTCTTATTGATGCCGTGAACGTGATACTGGGAGAAGATGATGCAACCTTAACTGTTTGGGATCCTTTGGCTGCATGTTTGATGAACTTAGATGATATGAACGATGATGAACTAGCAGAATGGGTATTAGCATTGGAAGGAAAAGGGACATGGTCGAGGGTTCTTGAAATTAAACCATTACACTTGGAAAAGAGAGAGAACCCACCATCCAAGCCCTTAGTTGATGTACCACCCAAGTTAGAGCTGAAGCCTTTACCAGCGCACCTAAGGTATGCATTTCTTGGACCTAACTCTACATTACCGGTTATTATATCATCTGATTTGTTAGATGTGCAGGAACAACAGCTATTACAGCTACTTTCTAAATGCAAGACTGTCATTAGCTGGACGATGGTAGACATCAAAAGGATCAGTCCAGCTTATTACATGCATAAAATTCTCTTGGAAGGGGGGCACAGACCTTC
>ML388109.1:33146-79819 GCA_005239525.1 Nicotiana knightiana | reverse complement strand
ATTATCATTGTTTACATTATATTGTTAGTTAATTGCTAATTTATTATTTTGTTATTAGATTTAGTAAACATCACCAATTGATATTCAAAAGTCTTGAGAAAAGTGATTAAGTAACAGTTTAGTATTTTATAGACTCAATTGATACGTAAAATTCCCTGTGGGATCGACTTTGGGTGTAATAACCCAGATTATATTTGCAGCGCCCGTTTAGTCTTTCTATAAGACATATTTGAGCGTGATCAGCTTCTGAGTATGGTTCGCACACTCTGGGTATTCTCCTTTTGTCTATTCTTTGATGTCGTGGAACAAGGGGTTTACGTCCGTTTCTTCATCAACATGAGCATAGTATGCCGACTAATTATGGATCCTCACTGGAATGGGATCGATAAAATTCTTGTCTGGATGTTGTATCATTGAGGACAAGGTGGCCAATGCATCCGCGAATACATTCTAAATTCTGGGGACATGTCAGAATTCTATCTTTGTGAACCTCTTCTTCATTTCTTGTACATGATGCAGATATGGAAGTATTTTGGAATTCTTGGTAGCCCATTCTCCTTGTACTTGATGTACTAGCAGTTCCTGAATATTCATATCAACAGCCAGGTTGAGCCCTAATATGCAGGCTTCATATTCCTCCATTTTGCAGACACCGGATAATGCTGACCGATTTCTGATACCAAGACGCCTCCGATATCCACTCCTTTAATATTTGCAGCTCCGTCGAAAAACATCCTTCAACCGTCGTAGGCTTCAGCAATATCTTCTCCTATGAATGATACCTCCTCATTAGGAAAATACGTTTTTAGGGGTTCGTATTCTCCTCCTACAGGATTTTCGGCAAGATGATCTGCTAATGCTTGTCCCTTGACTGCTTGCTGAGTTACATAGATAATGTCAAACTTACTCAGCAAGATTTTCCACTTGGCCAGCTTCCCAATAGGCATGAGTTTCTGAAAGATGTACTTCAGGGGATCCATCCTTGATATGAGATATGTAGTATAGGCACAGAAGTAGTGCCTTAGATTCTGAGCTATCCATGTCAGAGCACAACATGTGCGTTCCAGCAAAGAATACCTTTCTTCATAGGGTGTGAAATTCCTACTCAGATAACATATGGCTTGTTCTTTCCTTCCTGTCTCGTTGTGTTGTCCTAAGACACAACCGAAAGCCCCATATCATACGAAGAGATAGAGGAGCAGTGGTTTACCAGGATCTGGTAGGACTAAGACTGGTGGTGTGGACAAGTATTCCTTGATTTTGTCAAAAGACTTTTAACAATCCTCGGTCCAACTGGTTACAACATCTTTATTCAGCATTTTGAAAATCAGCTCACATATTATTGTGGACTGTGCTATGAAACGGCTAATGTAGTTGAGACGTCCCAAGAAACTCATCACATCCTTCTTGCTTTTTTATGGTGGTAATTCCTGGATGGCTTTAACCTTTGACGGGTCTAACTCTATTCCTCGGCGACTGACGATGAATCCCAATAATTTTTCGGTAGGAACCCCGAATACACACTTTGCAGATTTAACTTTAGATTGTACTTCCGTATCCGGTCAAAGAATTTCCTCAAATCTCCTATGTGATTTGTAGCCCTCTTGGATTTGATGATGATGTCGTCAGCATATATCTCTATTTCTTTATGTATCATATCATGGAAGATCATTGTCATAGCCCTCATGTAGGTGGCCCCAACATTCTTCAGACTGAATGTCATTATTTTGTAGTACTACACTCCCCATGGTGTAATGAAGGCTGTTTTCTCGGGGTCTTCTTCGTCCATCCAGATCTGATGGTAACTTGCGAAGAAATCTGCAAAGGACTGGAGTTCATGCTTGGCACAATTGTCGATCATAATGTGTATGTTTGGTAGCGGGAAATCATCCTTGAGACTTGCTCTGTTTAGATCCCGATAATCAACACAGACTCTGACTTTCCCATCTTTCTTTGGAACTGGTACAATATTGGCCAACCAAGTTGGGTACTCAACTACTCTGAGGACCTTGTCTTTGATCTGCTTAGTGACTTCATCCTTGATTTTCAGGCTCATGTCTGGCTTGAATTTCCTGAGTTTTTGCTTCACTGGCAGGCACATTGGATTTGTAGGTAACTTGTGAGCCACTATGGATGTGCTTAACCCTGTCATATCGTCGTATGACCATGCAAAGATATCCTCATATTCTTTCAGGAACCGAGTTTATTCTTCTTTCTCTGATGGTGACAAAAAAAATGCTTATGCGGGTTTCCTTGACGGTTTCGGAATCTCCCAAGTTGACTATCTCGGCCTCGTCCATGTTGGACTTGGGCTTGTTCTCAAAGTTCTCCACTTCTCTGATAATTTTCTCACGTATTACGTCCTCATCTTCTATTTGTTCCGAGTCATTGTCCTTCTGTTGCATTGTCTCATTACATGTCACAATCGTTGGTTCATCAAGGTAAGAAATAGTAATGCTATAGGGATAAATATATGAAAGAAAAAATAGTAATAATAAAACATAAAGGCATTTAAATGTTAAACAAAATGATTTCAAATAATTTTTTTCGAAACGGAACACTGGAAATATTATTTAAAACAAAATGCCAAAGAGGAAATCATCTTCAAAGGTAAACAATGCTATCAACCTTGCTACCCTGAGACTCGTCGGGCCCTTGATGGTTTAGCGGTCCAGTTCTTGAGAGATGATCCCTCCTCCACTGTCTGGATAGTGAGGCCTTCTTCCTCCTACTCCTCAACTATTGCACAACAATCCATATCATCGTCTTCCAAGAACAAATTCCTCAATGTTGCCAAGGCTTCTTCTTCTTCTGATCCCCATATTGTATCGGCCCGCTGGAAGGTATGATTCAGGTTCGGCACGGGTTGCTCAAGAGGATAGTATGGACCACGCCATGGTGGCGACCAATTCTGATATTATTGCCAGGAATACTGATATCTGAGCCCGAAGGTTGTGCCATGGCGCTTCAGATGTACTGGTTTGGAGATACCTTGAAGCTTTTTACCAAGCCCCTTACCCGGTTCATACCTATCCATTCTAGCATGCTCTCTATTTTTCTACTCCACCATTTGTCCTTCTCAATCGCGTTAACACGTTCGATGCGATGGTAGGTTTCTCCACCTAACTTCCTTATGTTTTCTACCACCGGAATAGTCTGACTGGTGTAAATGGGGTTGCTCCCATCTCCATGGATGATCACTTCTTGATGGTTCCATTCAAATTTTACCGCTTGGTGCAAAGTAGATGCGACAGCTCCAACGGCATGTATCCAAGTCCGTCCCAACAACAGATTGTAGGATGTGGATATGTCTAGTACCTAGAATTCAACATCGAACTAGGTAGGACCCATCTGCAAGCACATATTAGTTTCTCCGATAGTGGCCCTTTGAGATCCATCGAACGCCTTCACATTCATAGTCCCTGCTCGTAATTCATGTAGGCCCTTTCCCAACCTCTTCAGAGTTGTCAGGGGATAGTTGTTGAGGTTGGACCCTCCGTCTATCAGAACTCTGGCAATGAACTTATCTTCACATTGCACTACGATGTGCAATGCTTTGTTGTGGCTTAATCCTTCAGGTGGAAATTCGTCTTCATGGAAGGTGATCTTATGGATTTCCAACACTTGTCCCACCATATTGGCCATTTCTCCGCTATTAATGTTGTTGGGCATATATGCGTCATTCAATACCTTCATCAGAGCATTCCTTTGTGCTTCAGAATTTTGCAGTAACGAAAAGATGGATATCTGGACGGGAGTCTTATTTAGGTGATCAACAACAGAATACTCCCTCGCTTGTACTTTCCTCCAAAGGTCGCCCGGACCAGTTTCAAAGACGGGTTTTTTGTTAGAAGCTTGCTTACTGGTCTCTCCCAAATGCTCAGGTGTGTAAATTCTTCCTGTTCTGGTCATTTCTTGTGCAGCGCCGGACTCTTCCGTCTTTGCTTTCCCTTTTCTCCTAGCTTCGGAAACATAATCCCAAGGTAAAGCATTGTAACTGAAAGGTGGTGTGGATGTCACCGTCACAGTAAAAGGTGTGGATACTTCTACCTCAAACGGAGCAAGTGTAGCTGCAGGTGGTGTCACTTCTACTTCAAAGGGAGCTGGTGCGACTACCTCAACTTTGACTGGCGGTTGTACCTATACCACAATGGGATTGAGTGTGACTGCCGGCTTCTTAGGATCATTACCTTCCCGAATAAGTCTGATTGATCCATCGGGATCCCATTCTTTGTCAGTTTCTATTACATTGACTCCTTCACCCCTATGATCTTGGAGGGGGTTGTTGCGGACATTGAGTATGGTTTTTTCGCCTGTATGACCTTGGTATCAATCAGTGTTTGGATCTTATCTTTCAGGGTGCAGTATTCATCAATAGTATGTCCCTTCATACCGAAATGGTATGCACACGTCTTGTTTGGGTTGACCAATTATGACGAGTTTTCCATAGCCACGACGGGAATATGGGTGACATATCCAGCTCTTTTAATCTTTCATACAATTGGTCGATGGGTTCAGCAATAGGGGTGTATTGTCTAGATGGTTTGCAATCAAAATTGGGCCTAGATTTTGGTAATTTGGACGAGCTGGAGGTGAATGATAATAGGCTGATTGGCTATTATAAGTGTGGTAGGCGTTAGCGGGTTGAGGATATCTGGGAGGTGAAGGTTGGTATGTGGGTGGATGTGTTTGGTACACAAATGGGGATTTCGGACCTTGGGCAACCATTACTGTTCCCACTTTTTTCTTCTTTGATATGCCACCTGATTGTAGTGCTTTATTCGAGGCCTGCAGTGCCTCAAAATTTGTCACCATTCCACTTTTGATACCTTCCTCTATCCTTTCTCTGAGCTTGATGATATCGGAGAACTTGTGATTCTCTATTACCATTAACCTTTCGTAATATTGTGGATCTCGAGCCCTGACAAAGAACTTGTTCATTTGCTCTTCATCTATTGCCGGCCTGACCTTCGCTGCTTCTGACCTCCATCGAGTAGAGTACTCGCGGAAAGTCTCAGTGGGCTTATTCTTGAGATTTTGGATATACAAGACGTTTGGTGCATCATGCTTACCCAATTAGCCCATTTCTTGGGATTTTGATTTATGTACCAAGATAGGGCGTCTCTTGTGAGGCTTCTCATGAATCTCTTCATGTGAATCTTTTCGTCCTTTCCAACCCCTACGATCTTGTCACAGTAAGTTCTCAAATGAACCTTTGGGTAACCCGTTCCATCAAACATTTCGAACTTTGGAGGTTTTTGACCCTCCGGCAGTTCCACATCTGGATGAATGCACAAATCCTCGTAATTCAGACCTTCGATTCCTTTGCCTCCTTCAACACCCTGAACTCGGCTTGTGAGTTTATTGAGCTCCTCTGCCATGTTCTTAATGAGCAGGTCCTTTTCGGCGGATTCCGGTGTATATGAGATTGGTTGAGTAGAGCAGGGTAAGGTTTCCACGTATATGGGGTTGCTTTGGTGAAGGCCAGGAGTTTGGGTATAGTGGTGATCATTGGTTGAATTTTGGGGATCGGTGATAGGCTGTGGGGTATTCTGAGGAGTGTGGTAAGTGGTTTGTGGATATTGATTCAGGAGATGCTGATGTTGAGGCGGTGTAGGTATGGGTAAAGGATTTTGAGGAGGGGTTGTATAATAGTGGGGTGTGGGAGGATTCTGCGGGCGTTGGTTGGGTGTATTCTGAGGAGGTGCCAGGTTTTGGGTATTTGGATGGTTGATATCTGGGATGTTTAGTGTGAGGGAGAGTTTGCCAAATTACGGACCTGCTCAAGCTCACCCTTTAGTTCAAGTATTTTCTTTTCAAGACGCAAAACCAAGTCATTTGGTGCCGGAGTACTCCGACCATCAGAAGTTTCCGCATTCTCAGCATGTGCGATGTTGTCGCCACTCATGTTATCCATCTTAGCTTTCCCTTTGCCTTTTGATGCACTTAGAGGAGGAGGAGGTGGAGGGCCTCTGGATCTGGTGTGATATGTTGATGATGCCAGTATGCGTGAACCAACCTTAGGGGATGGGAATAATCAAAAAGAAAGAAAAACAAAAGGTAACCAAGTTAGTGAAAGTTTTGAAAAATGTTTGCAGCATTTAAACACATATTGTAGGAATGTAAATTCACGTCCTAATTTGGGAGCCTCGTTTGCCCGAGGTAGGCCTAGCGACAAGTAGATTTGGAGAATTTTAATTCCAATAATTGCCTCATTTCATTAACGCAATAAATAAGACGAATCTAAAACGACAACAAGGTAAGTCACAAAAAGCATTTGGCCTTATTACATTTGAAAAGCAAAACAAATAAGTCTAATCTACTTGGTCCCAGAAGGACCTTCTCCAGGTCTGGTTCTCTTGGCTCCATCGATCAGGTTCCCCAGGTCGTGCATGTCCAGCAGCAGGTATGCCCTGGCGAGATTTCCTCCTTCGCTACCCTCGGCATTATGGCAGTCTACGACTCTTTTCCTCATCTTCCCTTCCAACTCTATCAGACCCTGCTCCAGATATTCTAGTCTTTCATTCGATCTAGTAGTCATTTCCCTCCATTCATTGATTAATTCCACATCAGTCTTGTGTTGTTCCAGATGCTTAGCATCGGACTCGTGAACCCTTTTGCGCAGTCTGTTATACTTCACATGTGCTTCGGTAGCCTCATCTACGACTCTGTTCCCTTGATCGACCCCTGGCTCGACTATTCCTACTATGCAGTCCTCCAACCATGATGGGTAAAATTACACATGCCCTGTATGATATCGATCTGGCTCGATGGTGTCCCTTTTCACAATTAATCTTCAAGTGCCACATATGTTGAGCTTCACATTTATATGGGATGTCATCATCTTGGATATCCGCCCTGTAGTGACTCATTTTGGAGACTCGCGGTATGAATTGCTTTCTCCCAGCTTGTCTCATGACCCTGATAGGAACATATAGGTGTATGCCCCTTAACCTGATCAGTACCAAGTGCGGAACATCCCTACATCTGATGATGAACTCACTAGTGGGGAACCATTTGAACATCCATTGAACCTGGTCCTCAGTCAAGTTGTCAAAAAATTGCACCTATTCTGTAGCATTCTCCGATTGAGCAAACATGTCTGGATAAAGGTCATTCTCTTGGGGTGATGAAAAGATATGTGATCATTCCACGACCTTCGTTGGAACTCTTGGCGGTATTGACCTCTCTGGAAATATTCTAGCAACCAAATTTTTAGTAGCAGATTACAACCCTCGAAGTGTTTGAACCCCTTCTGGCAGTGATGCAAGGCCCGATATATGTCTACTATAATCATAGGGACAATAGTATATGTTTTTCCTTTGATTCCCCCAATTAAAGCTTTGGTTACCATGGCCAGTCTGGTGTGAATTCTGTCCTTTTGCTTGGAAACACTATCATACCCAAGAAGCAGACGATAAATACGAAAACCCTGCGATGAATCCAACCCAAGGAAGTGATGGAGAACTCATCATGGAAGAGACGGTAGGATTTGTTGTGACCGTATCATTCATAAAGGAAGTCAAAGGGTACATAGGAATTCTTCAGACACACCAAGTTGTCATTCTTTTTCAAACCCATCATTTTCAGAAACCCTCTGGGAGTGCGATTTTCTGGCACCAATAAACCGGGACTGTCCCAAGGAAGTCCAGTGAATCCCCCTATTTCCTCCAAAAGAGGGGTCATTTCTATGTTGACAAAACGGAACACGGCTCTTTCTCCATCCCAGAACATAGTGGCAACTTCGATCAACATGTTGTTTGGTTGGATATCTAATAAGGAAGGTTGGTTTTCAAGGACTCTTTTCACATGGTTTTTATCACTTGACGGAAGGTCTTCCCACCAATCTAGCAACAATGGTGGTATGTCACGGACCATGCCGAACCTGGGGACTTCGTGCCTCATTTTCTGCAAAACAAATAGAGTTAGACCATTTACTCCTCTAGATTGAACTGTTTATACATTAATGATTAGCATATTGGCGCTTGTTTCTCCAAATTAATGCACAGATCGTGGTTGTGTCCGTTGGGATTATGGAAACCCCGGTAGACTTTGGACAAGGATTTTCTTAAAGGGTTATTATGTGGTCAACATATTAACCCAGGCTAGGTTTAACCATGATGCATGTACAATTATAATCAGAGTAAGGTTTCTATAGAAGTCTAGACTGGTACCCTCATGCAGACGACTTGAGGGGGAAAGGCACGGAACCGTCGACTACACCACTGATCGACTAGTTTTACCGCAAATAAGCCTTTCCAAATTCAAATAGGGTGATATAGGAAGAGCGCAAACACACATCAAGCGTTGCTATGGTATTAATTATGCACAAGTGGAATATGATGTTGAGCATGATTTATGCTACATAAAATAGCACGTTGTCACATATTTGCACGATGGAAAAATGATAAATGCGGTATTTAATAATTGTAAAGGCAGTTAAAAAAGAAAACAAAGAGACAAGTTAGTTTACATATTAAAGTAATAAAACAGAGAAGAGAAATCATAAAGATAGGCAAATAAATTCACATAAAGTGGGAAGGGGAAGGGGTATGCAAGTATTAACGGAATAATAAAGACATGTTTAAAGACTAATTCACAAAATCAGGTTTGTTATGGTAAGAGCCTAGAAATATCCCCAGCAGAGTCGCCATGCTGTCGCGCCCCCCTTTTTCTCGCGAAATCGAGTTTTGACATTTCTGGGAAAACTCCTTCTTTTTGGGATTGAGTAAAGGATTGGAAGAGTCTCCACCTAACAAATTAAGGTGAGTTAGGGCACCTAGATCAGATAACTCATATTACCATTTTGCACCACCAGAGATTGGGTAAGGGCTCAAATTACCTTGAGGTGAAGGTGTTAGGAACCCCTCGAGGTCCACAACAGTGGGTCCCGGCCGAACTTAATTAGGTGAATTAGTCTAAAAGGAAAATAAAACAATTTGGACAAATACAAATTACTTTAAACAGGATTAAAAGGGGTCCTAGGTTTTTTAAACTATAGGATCATTCCATGCAATACTTTGTAACTTCCCCAAGTTGGGGTGTTACTCATAGTATTAGCACACAGGTCATCATCTCCTTTAATACCCAATTACTATCTTTCAGTTGTTACCTAAGTGTTCTAATAGATTCTAACTCGTTCCTTATGCGTGCACTACCCGTCCCATACCTATGGCCCTGAAGGTATTAGGACATATATTTAGGGTGGTTCTAGACTGACCTATTTTATTTAAAAATGAGAAATCTACTCGACAAACAAAATACAAGTAGGACTTTCATGTAAGGAAACAAATAAGGGCTCACATTGACCTCCACACATAAACAACGAATGCACGTAATTGAATCAACAAAACTTTGTTAATTTTAGAGTCCTATATGTAGGATATCTATACGAGCAGAAACAGAACATAAAAAGCAGTTTGTTAAGGCGAGCATCGAGACCTATTAGTTTGTCTACTGATTTTATTAAGCATAAATTTGGGCACTCCCAGGCAGCAAGATATCACAATTTTAGGCCCAGAATCATTAACAACCCCTACAGATTTGCCTAAGTGATAATCAGAATTGGTCGAACTCAGAACTGATTAACAGAACCCTATAGGCATGGTTTCTACGATTTTGTTAATTATATACCTATAACATGGTTTCTAACTGAACTACTGATTTTAACTCATAAAGACAGGTTTTTATCCCTTTTAGATCCTATAGGCATGCTTTCTAATTGCATAATTGATTTAAACTCCTATAGATATGATATCTATTAATTTTAAATCCTATAGGCATGTTTTCTAGGTTTTAGATTGATTTAAACCTATAGGCATGATATCTACAACTGTATGTGGGCAGAATCTTAAGCAAATTACTAAGGGAAGGTTATTATTTCAAGCAGAATCCTATAGACATGGTCACTAATGTACGTTCAGTTAAAAATATGTGTGGATCCTATAAACATGATTTCTAATGCAAGAAGTCTATAAACAGGATCTCTAATATGCAAGAATAAAATACACAATTAAACAATCAGAAAATCCTATAGGCAGGATCTCTAGACAAGTAATAGCACTCACATGATTTGATCAACATAATTAAACCTATAGGCACGATTTCTACCCAAGTTTAACAAAGATAGAAGGAACCCCCCAGCTTTCACTAATTAACCCCAAATCTGTTATTACAGAAATTATTACAATCCAGAATATCAGATGAATTACATAACAGTATCCATTACACGATAGGGAGCCTTCATAGGCCCAATATAAACATGGGAACCAGGCCTTCAAACATAGCAACTCTGGAGCACAATAGTGGTCCATCCATGGCACATAAAATTAGGTTTCTAGTGTGTCAAAGTTCCCAAGGGCCTCAGGGACCCTGGGCAATGCTCACACCAGCACCACACTCAGAAAAATAGTTCATAAAAAGATTGGAAGACCAGTCCCAATGTGTCAGAATTCAAAGGATTCTCAAGGACCCTAGGCAGTGCTCAAATTTGGGGTGGTAGGAACCTTAATAACTAAAAGTAGGAGTTTGGAAAACCATTGCATAAAGGGTAAAGGGAGGGGGACAAGTTTAAAAATAGCTTAATTTTCAGAAGTAAACAGATTCAGATTACAGGGTTGCAAACAGAACTGCACCAAGAAACAAACAGAATCCATTTTTCAGCACATAGTTCAAGCAGATTGGTATTTGTTTAGACTAGATATTCATACTAGTATTTGAAGCAATCGCAAAAGCAAGAACACTTGAATTAAACAGACATGATATATGAATTAAGCCATAAAGTATATCTAGTTACATGCTTGCAGTATCTCACAAAGTTCAGAACAAAAGACCTAAAACTGACTCAGGAAAGACCTCACATTATTGAAATAACTTAGTTTAACAGTATCACTAAGTGAGATCATGTGGTCACATAGCAAGCATAATCATGCTGAAGATTGAAACAAATTAAGCATGGAGAACAAAATAGTAGGAGTTAAGGCATACCGGTTGAGAAGAGAGAAAACAAGAATGCAATAGCAATTAGAATCCAGAGAATTTGGCCTTGGCTTTCAGTCGGCCAAATAAGCAAATCAGAATAAGAGAGTAAAGAGGGATCTTAAGTTTTGTGAGAACAAAGAGTTCGAGAATAGTAAAGTTGTTCGGTTGAAAAGTAGTTTCTCAAGGGGTTGTAAAGCATGCTTAAAATCAGAACAAGTAAGAGGTTTAAATAGCACACAATGAAGCAAACTAATAAGGTAAGGAACCATTCATACACAAATAAGGTATGAAAATCAATTAACAATCAATTAAGGTCATGATGAATTAATTAACAAGACAGAATCGAGTAAAAGACCAATTAATTTAAGAAAAGCCTTATATAGAATCAATCAGTAGTTAAGTACTAGGTTAAATAAGGTAAGATATAAGTCCAGAAATCAATTAGGAGTCAGCTCCATTAATCAGGACACAAAATCAAGCCAGTAAGGTAGTTAAGCAAAGTAGTACGAGTAATTAATCACATAAATAATGTAAGAACAAGTAAAATTTTAATAAGGAAATACTGGTACTAAAGGAAAATGGATTTCAAACCCCAATTTAGGTAAGTAAAATCAATTAACACTTAATTGAAAGAGTTAAAGGTAAACGGGCAGAAACAGTAGAATAAATAGTCAAATAATCGAAACCCTAAGAAATACAAAGACATATAGATGGAACTAATTAAATCAAGTAAAAATCAGTCAAACAATAAATAAGAAAACCTGAGATGAAACATTTAAACATTTTTTTGCAAAAAATCTGTTGGAACACTAGTTTTAGGGTAAAAATCGGTCACAAAAACAATAAAGCTATAAGAAACAGAAATATCCAGATTTTAAAGGGGAAATACCAAAACAAACACCAAATCATTTCACATCTAAAAGATCTAAACATATTTATCCAGAAAATAGCCAGGTTTGTAGAAAAATAAACAGAAATGAACCAAATCTGGTTTGAACTAGAGATTTGAAACCCTAAAATACGAAAAGATTCGTGCTCACAGGTATCGGAGTGAACATATACGAAATAGTTAAGATACGAGAGACTTTGAACCATATTTGATTCGAGTCTCTTGAGATTCACATCAAGTAACATAAAAATCGTATAACCAGTAAAGAGATGAAGCCAAATAAGGCATGGAATCGAAGGAAAATCCCATGAATCAAGAGGGAATGTGTGACGACGGGGCTAGGGTTTGAGGGGGGTGAGAGAGAAGAGAGGAGAGTAGAGGATCCAAAGACGGGGGTTGAAAAAAAATGAGGTAGGGTTTGGGGGTTTGGTATATTAAAAAGGGTTGAAGGTTTAGGGTCGTTGATCTTCTGAGATCAACGGCCAAGATTAAATATTTATGTGGGGCGGGTTAATCAGACGGGTATGGGTATGGGTATGGATAGTTGGGTTTGGGTATTGGGTTATGGGTTAGGATAGTTGGGCTAGTTAGTATTGGGCTGGGAGGTCCGAAAATTTAATTAAAAGGGCTATATTTTAAATACCCACTTAAATTAATAAAATAATTTATAAAAATAATTAATTAATGATAAAAAATGCTATTTGTATATGAAAATGATTTAAAATGATTACTTAATATAATAAAATATAAAAATGCATTTTCCGTGTAAATAAAGTAATTATGCATGCATGGACTATTATTGCAATTATAACCTAAAGATGTAAATATAATTATGCATAAAATGATTAAAGCTTAATATAAAAATAAATGATAAAAATTAAGTAATAAAGTTATTATAAAATCATTTGTGACACAATTAGTAATTTTTTAGATAATAAAATGCTGGAATAAACTAATTAAAAATCTTTTAAAATTACAGAAAATTATGGAAAAATACTAGTTGATGCTCATGCACTATTTTAAAAGTATAGATGTATTTTTTGAAATATATATGGAAAAAGTTGGGTATCAACAGCAACATACTAGACCCCAACCAGAATGAGACTCACCTTCCGATCCCTAGGGCAATTCTGGTGGCTTCTATTATGGCCGGGTACCCAATCAATGTGGGTATCGTGATGTCGGCCAACAGCTAAGTGATCGCTTGGCAAGATGACTCATCCTACCCGTATCCCAACACTATTACAGAATATCTCACTAATGCAAAGGTAGTACCTAGGGATTATGACACAAAGGTGAAGCCGAAGAAGCCTTTTACTTGGTACTCACTAATGGACGCGAGCAACCCAAACAGGAAAGTTCAGCCTCCTACAACCATAGGCCAGTCTGATGAGCCAGCAGTGGTAGCTCCTGAGACAGTTGATGTTCCATCCACTTCGACTGAGCCTTCTTCTAGCGCCGCAGCTATGCCTCCACCATCATCCACATCCCCTACTGTAGCTCTTGCCACAACTCCCACCTCACCTTTGAAGCCAATGCTCGTGCCTACTCACCCACTATCTGCATTGCGAGTCTTTCAGACATAGGTAAGTCACAACAACTGGTTGCACACTTCCACTGCAAAGGTGTCTGACTTTCCAATACTGTTGCAGCACAGTTCACCTCACAGGCATCACATGTTACTTCTGACATTGAGGAGACATTGAAGAAAATTCTGGAGAATCAGAAAACTATCATAGACAACTTGGTACATCATGAGTTGGTGATTAAAGAGTTGGGAAAGGAAGTAATGAAGATGAGGAAGTCCCTAGCCAGCAAGAAGTCAGTGGACAAGCTCCGGATAGAGGTGACCAGGATTGCTACAGCTGAAGATCCCCCTTTTGATATGCTTCTTGACCAATACCATTTCGCTCTAGATCCCTCAGCACCATCTGCATCGGTGGCACCAGCTGGCCAGTCTAAAGAGCCAGACCTTGCTGTCGACACTACTGAGGCAGTGCGTTAGATGTTCGCCAACCCAGCTACACCTAGAGTTGAGGATGATGAGATTCAGTTGGCTGATCCTGGGGGTGATGACATTACTGGGGACACATAGATATCCAAGGAGTCATAGGGAGTTTCTTCTCTTTTCCATCTTTTACTCTTATTTTGCTAAGCATTGGGGCTAATGCTTACTTTTATTCGGGATGATGGAGTTTATTTGACACATTTGGCACTTTTATATATTTGGCCTGTAATAATTTGATGATATTCTCTCTTTTCTTATTTGTATGAATATATCTTCTCTCTCTCTTACTATGTATATTCATTCTTTCTTTAGTAGTTTTGCTCATTAGCTTCTTTATCTTTGTTTTTGCTTATTAGCTTCTTTTTATGTTTTAGTAGCGTATTAGCTCTTGTTTTGTTTAGTAGCTTCTTTTTATGTTTTAGTAGATAATAAGCCTTTGATTTTCTTAATTTCACGGTTCTTTCCAAAGGTAGTTGTTGTGTGAACCGGGTGAATCGTCCCAACGATGGATAGCGTGACAACCTTCTTAAAGGAATGAGTCTGTTTTTGTGTTTAGGTGATAATAGTAGTAGTAATAAATAAGAAGACATAATTAAGTCATGCTCTAAGAGTCAACCATACTTCAATTGGCACCAACACACTTAACTATGTGCTTATGGCTAGAGACAAGATTTTTGAAAGATATAGTGACTTTGTGACTCTTGTGTTGACTTTGGAAATCATCGAGTAGTCTAGTTGGACCATAGTGATCTTTAAAATTGAATGTGGTCGTTATGGGCCTCCGAATCTGTCCTCTTTTACAATCTGATTGCATAGGGGTGAAATGAATTATTGCTCGTCCAAGGATCCGCGCGAAGTGTCGAGAACTTTCCACGAATGTGTTTCAAGGCGAAATGCTAAGTTTTGCTTGGTTTGAGAAGTGATTATTGGCTCTCCTTGGCCCGTTTGAGTTTTCTATTTCCAACCAATGTCATTATCCCTAGTCAACCCCTTTGAGCCTCTGGCACCCGAGCTTTCCTTAACATTGTTGTGAAACAAATGGCTTAAAACATAAGTTTGAGGGAGAGATGAGGAACTTGCAAAAAGTATCAACGCATAAAAAGAGAAAATAAATTATCTCTATGAGAAGAGAAGGCAAGAAAAGAAAAGAACAAAAAAAAAAATGCAAAAAGTGAATAAGTGGAAGGGTTGAATGGATAGAAAAGTCCCAAACACGGAGAAATCAAAAAGGGAGAAAAAGAATGAAATGATCAAGAAAAAGTGATGCTAAGTTTCTCTAGTCCCCAATGACAAGAAAGTGCCTTTAAGAATTGGCAAAGCGTGAGCCGAAAAATGAAAGATGGAGTTCTTAAGGAAAGGTGTAACCACAACCCATACGGTATCCTACCCTAACCCAAAAGCCTTTATTACATCCCAAATGAAGTCCTACTTGATTTCAAACCGAGTAAGCTTACATTAGTGGCGATCTACATGAGGGGCAAGCCTATTGTACTTGACGACGTACTTGTGACATTCTATTGAGAAATGTGAGTGAACATTTTATAAATATTTGGATTGAGTGCTAACTTTCTTAAGTGACCTTGGCAAATGGAAAGTAAAGGAGGAAGAGTTTGGATTCCACCATGGCCCACATGATAGAGCAAGAGTCCTTGATGAGTAAAGTCAATTTTTGAAGCTCACATGTCACACTAGAACTATATGTGCATGAATGCTTAACTTGTTGCCTTGTTGATAATGCATTAGTAGTGTGAGTAATTTTTGGTCCCAACCGATGTATGAAAGGCTCACCTTTGACTCGCTGAAATGATCTTTAACTTTTAGAGGTGGGAACTAATTTATTTAATTGAGGACAAGCAAAGACTTAAGTTTGGGGGAGTTGATAAGTGGAGATTATGACTGCTTATTAGCACATTTTAGCTTTTGTTTTAGTCCGAAAGTATTGAATTGTGTTCTCGAAACTAATGAAATTGTGCAAATTGCAGGAATGCTGGAAATTTGGTCTCCCATGATGAAATCCGACTAAAAAAAGGAGTGTTCCGAAGCACAAGGCAATAAAGGGCGCAGAAGCAAAGATGTGGGCCTGGAGAAGAAATTGCGGACCGCAGAATTCCATCTGCAGTCGCAAACCAAGCAGCTAGGGGTGTTCATGAAAAACTGAAAATCCAAACAAAATCGAAAACCGAACCAAACCCACAAAAAATGATACTTTTTAGGTTTGGTTTTGATTTTGAATTTTAAAAACCGATCAAATTTGGATTAGTTTTGGTTATAAAAAAATAATCGAAATAACCCGAACCAAATCGACTATAGAAATAACTATTTAAATTTATTATTACACCTTTATATATGTATATTTTTATATAAAGTTTATAATATTTTCCGGTACATATTAGTCATTTGTATTTTTTGTCTAGTTAATTACTATTTTAATAGTGCAATTTGCTATGTACAAGAATTTATTTCATGTTAAAAATAATCAATTTTTAATTGAGTACTTAAATTATTTATCAATATTTGATTCAATTATCATCAATATATCTTGGTAAATGATAGATTTCTCAAAGAGCAATTGGTTTGATAGTATTACGTTTAAAATATAGTCAGCTGAATATGTGTTTGGTAGTGTATGTCTCATATTAAGAAAAAAACCGATCAAAAAAATAGAAAAATCGACCAAAACCGACAAAAAATCGAATCGATGAAAAACCGACTTAATTGATTTGGCTAGGTTCCAATATTTGAAGAACTCACTTACTTGATTTGATTTCTTTTTAGAGAAAAACCGATCCAAACCGACCATGAACACCCCTACAAGAAACAGAACCCAACAGGATTTTTAGCAATGTGTGGCCGCAGAACCAGGCTTTCACTGACAAAGAGTCAAAGTTTAGAGAATATGCAAAAAAAAAGATCAAGTCCTGACGCCTTTGTGAAGTGCGGACCGCGCAAGAATTGTGCGGGAGAAGTTGCGCAGCCGCAATCCAAAAATATGCGGCTGCAAAACTCACCTTACTGTCAGTTGAAGAAATCTGCGGACCACAGAACCTTCCGAGGTGCATTTTTATTCGCGATTGTTGGCGTAGGATAAATAGATGTGTTTCACAAATTTAGGTCAAGTTTCAACATTAAAAGTTGTTGTAGCCGTTGTTTTTTTACTACTTTAGGAAGTTTGACATTATTTTAGTGTTTAAACATTATATTTTTTTGTCATTTTTATCTTTCATTATGAGCTTAATTAGTTTTTTTTTTTTTTTCCTTCCATTCCCATTATGAGTAGTTAGATTTTTACTAGGGTTGTGACTATTTAATTTAAGGCTTCTTTATGATTGAGTATTGATTATTTAACTTAGTTCATACTTCAATTTTAGAATTAATGGTTGCAAACATTGATTCATGCCTATTTGACTTAGTCTCTACTTGAGAAAAAGGGACCTAGTCTAGGATAACTTGGCTAAGAAGGAATTGGGTTAATCGAGAGATTGGTTAGCCTAATTAAAAGGTTCAAACTGGAGATAGTAAGAACCCGACTTGAGCTCATATCAACTATTTTGCTTGATACCCATTTGGGCTTGAGAAAATTAAATTGGGCAAAATCACTCTTTGACCGAGGTATTGAGTGAGTAACATAGAGTTAAGAGCTATAATACACCTCAATCAACAAAACAAGTGTTAACGTCTTTATCCTATTAGGCAAACACCTAGGCTATGGTCATATTCCTAGGCTTTTATACTATTGGGTAAAACATAAAAAACATTCATCTCTAGTCTATTTACCTTAGCTTGCAATCATTAGAGCAATAGTAGAAGTAGAACTCAAAACTCTGATGTGAAAGTACAATTTTAAATAGTCCATTCACTTGCTCCAAATATATACTCCTGACACCCCTTATAAATCCTAGTGGATTCGACCCCGACTCATAATTGGGTAATTATTAGTGCATAGGACCGTATCATATCTCTTATTGAGGTGTGTTGTGGACGTCATCAATCATATTTAAATTGATATGGCTAAACTAGTTACGCCAACTTGATAAATTATTGACACTAGGCGGGAAAAAATAAATTAGAATTTCCGACCGACATCGATCGGTGTTCTATAATTTTTTTAGTTAATCATTTCCTTGGTAGATCGTATGAAAGTCTTACCAGGTTTTGATCAAAGATTGACCATTTTCCCACAGTATTCCGTCGGAAATTTTAACTGTATCAGATAAAGCAAATTTTCTTTTTTGTGGGATCACTTTTTTCGACCGATTATGAGTTTTTCGACAGATTACGGTCGGTATATATACGTACAGTTTGTTATTTGAATTTTTCGACCAATTTACTTTGTTTCCGACCGACTTCTATCGGTATTTTTTTCCGATCAATATCGGTATGTTTTGGACGAATTTTGACAGTTTTTTAGTAGTGTATATTAAATTTTGGAATTAAAGATGAAAAAATTAAATAAGCATGGGCGTAAACAAGCATTGCACATGTTGCTAGCTGAGATGTCCTTAAGGTTTATTTGTAAAATTTCTGTTTAAGTAGTAGCATAGTGTAGTGAAGTGTTTAACTAATATCTTTTTAGGTAAAATAGTCACTTGACGAAACAAAATCCGGATCCGCAGGTATTTGTATTTTCTTATTCATTCTGCAGAGAATTCCTTTTATATATGCCACGAAAGTGTGTGTTTGTACAATGGTATATAATTAAGGAAATTTTACCTGCTATACTTTACACTATATTTATTATAAATAAATATTATTTTAAAATATTATTTTTTATAGCTACCATTTAAGTTTTATAGCAAAATATGTATTTATGGTCACTTCCTACTTTTTAACCATTAAATATGCTGGGTAATATTTTCTCTCTCCTACTTTATGTTCTTTCTCTCACAAGACCACCATATAGTATATAACTTCAGAAACCAAGATCTCTTTCCACAATCTCTCTTTATCAACGACAATCTCTTCTCCATGAATACAATCACGATTCACCACTGATTCATCTCTATTGTCTCGCGAAATTTTTAATTTTTTTTGCTCAAAAAATTGTGGTCAGTGTTAAAGTTGTTAGATTTTCGTTGGTACATTGCTTCTTCTGATTCTCTTTACTAATTTTTTAGAAATAATCACTGTCAGAAAACTCAAAATTTCATCTTCAATGGCTGATTCAACAACTCAAAAGAGGGTTACCCGACATCGAAACAAGACCAATTTGAGAAATCTTCGAAAGAATCAACACTTCCTAATGCAGAAAAGAGAAAAAAAACTTATGGATGATGATTCAGGGGTTAAGAGAAAAGATACTTTATTTTCATTGTATTCAATGTATCTCGCTGTATTCCATGTATTTTATTGTATTCGCTGTCTTTAGTTTTTTCTACTTTTTTAATATATTCACTGTATTTAGCTGTATTCAAGTTAATTATATAATTTCAAAGCTTCACTTTATTTCACTGTTTTGTCCAGCAATATATATTCAACAATATGCATTCAATGCATTGTAGAATGTATTTATATGTTTTTTAATTAATGTAATTTATGTATTCAGATGTATATATGTATTCAAATGAATTGCAGTATGTATTCATATGTTTTGCACGATAGATGACCTGCTATATTTCATGTATTCAATGTATTGTATGTATTTAATTGTATGCAATGTAATTATATAATTTTAATATATATAAATCTATTTGTAAAGATACCATTAAAAAAAGAAAGGATGGATTGAATCTATGAAGATTGCTCTGTTTTGGAGTATTTTTCGGCTGAGAATCTTTTTTATAACTGAAAATATAAATTTTGCGTGTTATAATTGAGTTATTTTAGGAGTCTATCGCGTTAATTGATTCACTTACCATTTTTAAACAGCTAAAGACCTTTTTTTCGCATATTTTCGTTACTGTATTCATGAATACAACTCGTGAATACATATGAATACAATCCATGTTTAGCTGGACTTCCTTGTTTTCTGCCGAATTTTGCTACTGTATTCATGAATACACTCTATAACAAGTGAAAACATAGCTATAAGAAGTAATTAAGTAAATGGTAGCTATAGCAAGTTAATAGCCACTAAACAATAATCATTTTCGAACCGACTAAACCGACTAAATCGACCGCGCCGCACCGAACCGTTTTTTAGGTTTCTTTTTTAGAAATTGTAGGTTTTTATATAAATCTATAACTGCACCGATAATTAGGGTATGTTTTTTATTTTATAAAAATAAATCGAAAAAATATCGAACCGTACCGAATAAATTTTACATGTGAAAAATATATTTATCTAGTAAGTTTAAAAATAATAATGCATTAATTTTTTCTTTGGGCCTTGGAATTATGAAAACTATTACAACCCAACAAGTAATTAAACTCAAAATACTAATTCCTAAAACCTATTATGCTACTTCTACTTAAACTAAGTTATTTCAAGTATCTTTATTAGCAAGACACAAAATATTCTAGCGATTATGAGTAGCAAACTGCAATGTATTTAATGTTAGCAAGACACACAATATTCTAGCAATTATGAGTAGCAAACTACAATGTATTGAATATGTTTCCTTTCATATAATTTAGATTTATCTATAAACTTTATTCTTGAGTCCCAACTTGGTTAATATCTATCTACTCGTGTGATTTATATTTTCTTTGTCTTTGCTTGATTTTTACGTTGTTGTAGAATAGTTGATGGATCTGTAGTCTAGTCATATTTTTTTTTAATTTATCGCCTTTTAAATAGTAAAAATGTCTAGAGAGTTTTGCTAAGTCCTATAACAGAATATATGTTATTGCATTCTACTTCTATTGTGGTAACTTTTACATGATATTTAAAAAATACCGAAAATTAACCGAACCGTACCAATATCGAAGAGAATCCGACATGATTGAAATGGTTTCGAAAAGTCTAATTTTGATTATACATAATAGAATAACTAAAATAATTAATATGGTACACATTTTATAAAATAACCGACTGAATTGAACTATTGACACCCCTACATATAACATCTTAACCGCCAATGCTGTTTAATGAAAAATAAACTTTATGGGAACCAAAATAGTTCAAAATTATTGTTTTAGTTGTTTCATGTTTGATATTCAGTTTGCAGCTCGCAGGGTTTTCTGTTTTTTGTTATTTTAACTTGAAATATATGATGTATGCGGTAAAATTGATTAACGATAATGAGACGAATGAGGAGGTAACACGTGGAATAGAAAATATGTAAGCTGTGAGTTAACAAATAATTGATACCGGTTTGAAGGATGTGATCGGTGCTGAGTGAATTCCGAAGACAAGGTAGGCAATAACAAAAATTTGAAGAATTGATATCGGATAGCATTCAATGAGCGTCTGTTACAGAGAATATCTTAATTTATGACCAGCCATCAATGACAGTTTTATTCTCATTCAAAAGGAGCTTGATTTAGGGATCGTGTCTCCCTAGATATAGCTATAAACAGGAGAATTAGTATCCAACGTAAGACACGAAACCATTCGGTATAAAAAGCTTTATTCTGCTCTCAAACTAGAAACTTACTTGCTTTCTTTTGTTCTTAATGTTGTTCATACTACTGCTTCCGGAGAAGCTCATCATATTTAAGTTATTTGTATAATCTTATTTTTATTCTTGTTTATTTTATATTTTCGATTCACTCGTTTATAAACCACTTTATAAATTAAACTATAATCTTTTACGGGGAAATATATGCTGGATCAAACATTGGTTTGCTCTTAAGAGTTTGTTTAATTAACTTTTAGCGTATACACTAAACTAAATTATGATAAAGTTGTAACTTATCTAAATAATTACTCTCCTAAGTCCTAGCTACCTAAATCATGAGCTGTCTCCTAGCCAAGTTGGTCATTATGTAAAATCTTGAATCCCTGGATTTCTTTTTTATATACATCCAAATTAGAGGGCGTTAATATACATATGCTCTTGATTAAAAAAATAATCTCGATATAATTTTAAAAAAATTAAAAACTATTTACGTACACTCGTATACAACTTAAATCATTTCAGGCGGCATATTTTAAGGTGGTTTGTGGAATTCATTTTTTTTGTCTAGCATTTTCAAGATAATGGGTTTTTGTGAATAAAAGTTAATTTGGTTTTTCTTGGGGTTTGGAAAGAATTTCTTGATATTCTACAAGGCTAAAAGTGAAGAAACTTCATGTCGTGTGTGACCTTTATATATAACAAAAAGATAAATACAACTTGTTTTTAAAGTATTTTGGAAGTTAGAATCCACCTTTTGACAGTATTCATGAGATCAACTTGAAATAAGCTGAATTTCATTCAACGCACTACTTTCTTCTGATTACTTTAATTGATTTTTTTAATCTTTTTCATATGATCCAAAATATTTTTAAAAAAAAATATTAAGTAAGAATTAATCTCTTTTTTTCAACTTTACTGTTTAAGTAAAGAGTCTATGAGTATTTATTATATTTTTAATAAACAAATTAGCGTTAATATGGTGAAAACAACCAAAAAAATCAATTAAAATAGACTTGTGGAAGTAATTTTCTAGTACGATATTCGGTTGGAAGTCGATTAAATTCGAGCAATTTTATATTAAGGGGTAAAACACTATCTAATCAGAGGCGGACCTACTTGGTGGGTTCAGGGGTCACGTGAGCCCGTTAGCTTCGGCAAAAAGCCTATATATACATATTTGTACATTTATATGGGACCCCTTAAATATTTTAAGTGTGCCCCTAGAAACAAAGAGGCAGATAAGAGAACTGGTTGATTTGGACACTTTTTGCTGGTAACGTATGTTCGAAACCCATGTTAAGCTTTTTTCTCCTCCTTTCTATTTTTATTCTTTGAGTACAATATAATTTATATTTAATAACAAATTGCTTTATCTTTTACTTTTATCTTCTTTTTTTTTTTTTGAATTCAATTATAATTTAGGACTAATATATAATACTCAACTTAATTAATATTTTGGTTCTTTGAATACAATGTAATTTATATTTAATAGCAAATTGCTTTATTTTTTACTTTTATCTTCTTTTGAATTTATTTATAGTTTAGTATTAATACACAATAGTCAACTTAATTGATTTTATTCCTTCTCTTCCAATAACATTTATTTTGCGAAGAAATTTTTTTTTCTCTAGAACATTAGAAGTTTTTTTAATAATACTTGAATGATAAGTTATCATAATCGCTAAGTTTTCAAAGAGTTGCACACCAAATTTTATCGCTAGTGATTAGCATATAGTGGTGCCCTCGTCGTGCTCAAACTCTGAATCCGTCTCTGTATTTAATAAAGATGACTTCATATTTTAGACAGCTAGAATTGGTCCATTAAAGATAAATAAATATTTATCACTAGGTTTCTAACACGTGGAGTTGCAGATGGTGACACTTGTACTTTCTTTTTGGCAGCGTTAAAACTTAGGCACTTTGGTTTTGCAACTTTAACTAACTTATTGGTGGAGATCAAAGACAAATTAAATTAGTTGAATGTATCATACTTCTTTTGCTTTCCCCTAACTAACTACCATGACCGTTTTCTTTAAATTCTTGCTTTTGAAATCTTTATGGTCTTCTAAAGGTACTCTATAGACTACCTTATTTGAAAATGTTTCATCTTTAATATTTTCGTTAATTCTTTTAGTACATTATATTATTATTTATTATTGCCAATTTATACATTCCAACACACTCTTCATCTAGAAGGAATAAAAGCTATAGGAGATGGCGTAACATTTAATTAAATGCTGATTTGTTACTGTCAAGCGTTGTGATAGGATTACTAGGATTTTACCGTCATTAATTAGAGATTTTGAGTTCAAACTTTAGAAATAAAAAAAAAATTAATTGGGAGTTGTTCCACTTTAATGGTCATTACAGGGCACTAAGGAGCAGTTTGGTGCACAAAACAACATCTCTCGTTCACGCAATCCGGGAGGGGTTGCAATCCAAGAGGGCATTATGTAAGCAATTTATCCTAATGTAAATACTAATGTCTAATTCTTCAGATTGAACCCGTGACCTGTAGATCACACAAAGTCAACTTAATTAATCGTCGCTCCTAAGCTCCACTTGAGGACCTTATACGGAATAAATCTAGATTAATCGAAACTTACCGTACAACGAGTGTGAAAAAAGAGATAACATTAATATATATTTTTTAAAACACTGATGAGGAATAACATAGGACCCCCAACAGCTCTAACTGAAACCATGGTATTAATGGGCATATCCAAACACCAGTTGATGCCATGGGCAGAAATAAATTCTTGGACCCAATGTCTAGTGAATCAACAACAAAAAAGAATTCATTGAATTGATTTGATTTGATTCTCATTCCCATTTCAAACCAAAATTTGAGTACATTATTCTTTAGTACTACTAATTATATTTGGACTGCATTATTCTTGCTGTTTATGGTGGGATAGCATAACCCTGAACTGACAGTCTTGGGGTCCATTTCTCCTTAGCTAATTATAAAAGAATACACCATTCTTATGTGTAGCTAGCCAAAACAAAATATGCTTTTGCTCTAGCTTTTCTTTATACTCAATATCTGAACTTCATTGTTCTCAAACATCATATTTGAGATATAGATTAATATGATTTTTGTGAACAAAAATATTCCTTCCGGTTCAAAATAAGTGACTTTTTTGCCTTTATTTTGTAGTTCAAAATAAGTAATTTTTTCAGATTCAAGAATGAATTAATTATTTTTTTCTTACATTGCCCTTGGAGTAAATATTATTGGAATATGTGTTAGAAGTGTTTATGTGAAGAGATAGTAAAAGTTAATATAGTCAATTTTATTACCAATTAATGTTAAAAGATGAATTTTTTAATATGTGTGACAATAACAAAAAAAAATAACTTATTTTGAATATGAGGGAGTATAAACTAGTAATCTTTTTCTTTTTATGAAAATGTTGTAATGATTAGAGTCTAATAATAAGTTTAAAAGATTAATCATGAGAACATGCATTTATCGCAATTTTTGAAACATGACCTTTTCTTTTCCTTTACCTTTCCATTCTTTCTTTTCACCTTTGTGCACTTTTATCATTACCTATTTAGCTTCTTTCCTTTAAGTATGCAGCTTTTTACCTTATCGTATCCCTCTCCCAAATCTTCCCTTTTATGTTTCTTTTATTATTATTATTATTATTATAACCACCCTTTATGGAGAGGTTGGAGACCGGAGAATGATATAAAAGGACTCTATTGATACTCTCTTCTGTCCAAAATAAGTGATTTTTTGATTGTTTATCTGAGAGCGATGTAGGAAATAAATAATTAATTAATTCTTAAATTTTTTTTATTTATTTTGGATCACAATAAAAGAGTCACAAAATCACTTATTGTAGACTGGAAGGAGTAACATTTAATAGAATCATGTGGGTTACAAAAGAATTTATTATTCCTTCTTTTACCTACAATTGCGCTATAAATTTATGGATACCAACGTAAAAAGATAACTCAGTGCAATTAAATTCTCATATTAACATAGTAAATATACTAACGGATTCATTCTTCTTTTAATCATATCTGTATTTAGGGTTAGAAGTTGGTGGGTCGACAGTCTGGTTTTAATTTGTAGGACCAGCTTCACTATCCTAATTCTTTTCGTCCACTTTAACCGTTTTTCCCACCAAGAAAAATTATACAATTATGTTATTTAAAAAGTAATTATATGTAAAAAAAAATTATAAGCATTAAAAATGGAAATTGGTTGGCTAATAAAAATGGAACTTAATTACCTGTTATATAGGTTAATGTATATTGGTAGTATAAAATTATTAAAGAATGTAAAAATCTTCCACCCATTTGAAATGTCAATCATCTAGATTAGTAGATCTTTGAATTCCTTTTATGACTGCCTCTTAACATTCAATCTTTTGCAGTAAACCCTAATCGAGAACATTGTCAATTTAATAGTTTCAATGTTAGATTTTCTTATGAATTTTTATTCCTAGTCTCACCACTACGCATTTTTGCTTGATTTTTAATAACCAGAACCTGAAAGCAACTAAAATCTGAAAACCTGTTTAATCAAAGAAACACAATTTTTAAATTTCTCATTGGGTGTTCAATATTTATATTGGGATTCGACTAGTATGAAATTCGCAACGCTTATTAAAAGGAAAAAAATATTGTCTACTAGGATTTTTTTTTAGTCTCTGATTAAGAATGGAAGTATTATATTCATCCCATAACTACCTGGGTGGTATATATTTCCACACAGTTAAATTCAAAAATAACACAATAACAATAAACTTAGTATAATTAGACAATTAGGGTTTGAGAATGGTAGAAGGTTGAAAGTTTGTTTCCGACTTAATTTAAAAAAAAATGCAAAGAAAACAGTAGCAACAAGTAGACACACAATTAAATTCAAGAAAATAAAAATTAATTGTCTATGAATCACATCTTGATTGTCTTAGTCAATCATCAACTTCAAGGTTACAAGCGAAACTGAATAAAATGTAACTATATTACTCATGCAATTTATATATACCACATTGCCGTCTTTATTATTCCAGTTTGGTCAACTTAATTAGCAATGTTTTAAATATAGTTATTTGAAGAAAAAAATCACTAATTATATATTTTCTTTCCCCTTTTAAAAGATACTCACATGAACTGTCTTACCATTCTTCCATTCTTTCCCTTTCTCCCTTCTCATAAGCTGCAAAATTTAAGGTAAGAAAGAGAATCCAAAAAAAAAAAAAAAAATCATATTTAATACCCTTTACGTGGGNTGAATGACCAAACTCCATTGCTCTACTCCCATTTAACATTATTCCAAAACCTCTCTACATCTTTCTTCTAAACTTCAGTTCCCTTTTTTTTTCAAGAATGAGGGATTTTGGTTCTTGTTTTAGTGAATATGCAGTACAAATAGTATCTGAAACTACTTGTTCTAGTTATTCAAATACTTCTTGTTTCCCTCCATCTTTAATCCCTTCAACACAAAACAGTGTTACTTGTTTGTACAAAGTTAATTTGTCCAATCAAAAACATGTTCTGATCACTGTTACATGGTCCAAAACAAATATAACACAAGGTTTAAGCATACATTTTGGTGATGATCCTTCAAATTCATTCAAACTCAACGCGAATTCGCGTCTTTTTAGGAAGAAAAAGGGGAGTAGAGCAATGGAGTTTGGTCATTCTAAGGTTGAAATTTTCTGGGATTTATGTGAAGCTAAGTACATATCTGGTCCTGAACCAATTAATGGTTACTATGTTTTGGTCATAGTTGATTCAGAAATTGGTCTAATTCTTGGAAATATGGCTGAAGAAGCTTTACTCAAAAAATTCAAGAATGGCAATCCTATGGCCAACTGTACTCTAATTTCAAGACAAGAATATTTTTCAGGGAACACCATTTATTCAACAAAGGCTCAATTTTGTGACAAGGGTTCAACACATGATATTTTGATAAGTTGTAGTGGTGAAAATGAAGGGAAAGATAATCATCCAGTTTTATCAGTTTCTATTGATAAAAAAATGGTGATTAGGGTAAAGAGGCTGCAATGGAATTTTAGGGGAAATCAAAGTATATTTTTGGATGGTTTGCTTGTAGATCTTATGTGGGATGTACATGATTGGTTCTTTAATCCAGCTTCAAGTTCTGCTGTTTTCATGTTTAGGACAAGAAGTGGATTGGAGAGTAGATTGTGGTTAGAAGATAAAGACAAATTGAAGCACAAGAATCAAGATAAAGTTGAATTTTCATTGATGATCTATGCATGTAAGAGCACATAAAATTGAAAGGTGTTTAATTTCTTCTCTTTCATTTTGTTAGAATTTTCTGTTTTTTTTTCTTCTGTTAACCCAATTTTTCTTGGTGTAGATTTCTCATTTACACTTCATCTCTCATGAAAAAATGGGGAAAAAGTAGAGCAAAGGAGAGAGACTTATTCTTTTGATTAATCTTGTTAGAATGACAATAATTTAAAGAGTTTTTGAGATATGTTGTAGTCTGAATGAACTATGAGAATCTAATTAATTATTCTACTACTCATTCCGTTTCAATTTATGTGAACCTATTTTTTTTAGTTCATTTCATGTGAACCTATTTCTTTTTAGTTCGTATAAAAAAGAATGACTTCTTTTCATATTTGAAAATAATTTATCTTTATGCAATAACTTATAGCCACACAAAATATTCCACAATTTTTCTCTTTTTTTTTTGAACTTCGTGATCAGTCAAATAGGTTCACACGGATGAAGTATATATTATGAGGATTAGGCACTTTTCTTGAGTTTATATAAGTGGATGTGCAGATAAAAAAAGGAAGAAAACGAGAAAAAAGGCATCTTATGCCTAAAGTACATTAGATTTAAATGTAAGATTTTTGTTTGTGCTTTTGGGGTGTTCAAATTGATTTGAAGTTGGGAATGTTATCAGCTTTAAGAAGACAAGTAGGGTTTTAGAATCTCTTGATAATGATCTTTCTACCAAAATATTTTCAATTATATTTTTCTTGGTAGATTACAATTATTATTTTCTCTAATTAGACTGCAGAAAATTTCAAAGAAAATTAAAGATATTTGCTTTCCACAGATAAAAAGGAAAGTAGTATGTTGCTTTTGATATATATAACACACAAGATTTTCTTCCCTAGCCATAAGGGCAACCAAATGAAATTGCCAGATAGATGTAAACAGATTAGATGTTGGCATCTTGGCTATCCTCTCATTTATCTTTAGGACCACATTCTTGTAGGCCCTTTTACTTCTTTATGCTCTTTTCGCATTTACGAATATACAGTCAGATATTTCTATAATAATACTTCATTATAACAATCATTTTTTTAGAACTAACTTTTCATGTTATATTATGATATATATATATATATATATACTCTAGCAATATTTTATTATAGCTGTCAAGAATAAATGAAGTTGTTAAAAAGAAGTTTGACTGCACTAATAGTGTTAAAGGTAACTAAAGATAATATATAACCAGTGAAACTTTTAATCTAGAAAATAAGATTACATTGTGGATACCAGATAAATCCCACACATTTTTGTGTTTAATCAGTATTTTTCATTTACTGGTAAGAGGATTATATAGTATTGGCATGCTCACGCAGAAAAAAATCCTCCTAAAACATTAAAAAAAACGTTGTTATATTTTGGTTATCGGAATTTAAAGTTTACTGAGTATTGTCTTCATCTACATACCCTCAATGAAGGGCATGTGTCGAGCATTGAATGGTTAAATTTGAACCATTCACCTGCGGAGAAAGGGATATACTATAAGTAGCATTTAAAGTGTGACCTCATGATTAATGGAGTGAGAACCATGAGATCTCGAGTTTTCGTGCACAGAATTGTAGAAATAACGTGGGGTAACCACTATTTAGGTGATATTTATTTTTTATCCAGCAATTCTAATGTTGAGCAAAAATAGCCACTACTCTATTAAAATTAATATGAGAACATATTTTTACCCTTTCTTCCATTGCTTTTCTTCCTAAACCTCATACATACTTACGTTGTAATTGACGCAGCCTGAAGCATCCCCATTATGTCAAAACAGTTTGGGAGAAATAAGCTCTAAAATCATTATTTTAATTTTCTAGTAGCTACTATTCTTTCGTTGTATCATCAACAACATCAACTAATATAAATAATATGACACAGACTAAGGCTTTAAACTTGGAAAAAAATGTTAAATTTCTATCTGGGTTCCAAATTAAAAAGTCGGGTGCTTGGGTTAATGTAACAGAAAGATGTTATTGGGTTACACAAAATGCATAGCAGAAGACATAAAAGAGTCATGGTTTTGGTAGGTACTTGGAGAAACTCTTGAATAAGCACTATGATTGTTCAAAGATTAACGTGCTAGCTTTGTTACTAATTAAAAGTTAAGGATAATAGGTCCTTAACTTTGAATTCCAACTTCAAAAGGTCCTTAACTTTGAGTTACAAGTTAAAAAGTTAAGGACACTTGGTCCTAAACTTAGACTCACAAGTTCAAAAGTTAAGGACACTTGGTCCTGAACTTCAAGTTTCAAGTTCAAAACTTAAGGACACTTGGTCCTTAACTTTGAATTCTAAGTTCAAAAGTTAAGGACACTTGGTCCTGAACTTCAAGTTTCAAGTTCAAAACTTAAGGACACTTGGTCCTTAACTTTGAATTCTAAGTTCAAAAGTTAAGGACACTTGGTCCTGAACTTAGACTTAGAAGTTCAAAAGTTAAGGACACTTGGTCCTAAACTTAGACTAACAAGTTCAAAAGTTAAGGACAGACAGTCCTTAACTTACAGTTACAGGATCAAAAGTTAAGGACAATGTCCTTAACTTTGAGTTCCAAGTTCAAAAGTTAAGGACACTTGGTCCTGAACTTAGACTTACAAGTTCAAAAGTTAAGGACACTTGGTCCTGAACTTAGACTAACAAGTTTAAAAGTTAAGGACAGGCAGTCCTTAACTTACAGTTACAAGATCAAAAGTTAAGGACGCTTGGTCCTGAAGTTTGAGTTCCAAGTTCAAAAGTAAAGGACATATAGTCCGGAAGTTAAGTTCAAAAGTTAAGGACATGTAGTCCTGAAGTCCTGAACTTAGAGTTCCAAGTTTAAAAGTCAAGGACATGTAGTCCTGAAGTCCTGAAGTTAAGTTCAAAAGTAAAGGACATGAATATAAGGGTATTTTCGTCCGGGCAGTTAAAGTTTATTAAAGCAGTGGCTAAAGACTAAAGACATTTTAAACAGAGGCTTAAAAGTAAATACATATGTTAATAGTGGCTAACCGTGCACTTCGCCCCACAGAATTATACGTAAATATTAAGCGGAGTATACGCAAGCTTATCAAAATATTATGGTTTTTATTAAAAAGAAAAAAAAGAAAAAAAAAAGAGGGAATACTATAAGTATAAATTGTGTAACAGCAACATCAAGAAGAAGTAACTACGTTAGGCCTTACAACAATAATTGAAGCAATGCCCATAGGTGTGATTCTGGGAAACAAACCCAGTAAAGTTTAGAAATTTTAAGTGATTTTCCTATTATAGATTGAAATAATCAGGTTATCTATATTGATAGGAAATAGTAGGTCGACGTTGAATTAGTCGAGATATGTGAAAATTTATTAAGAAAGTCAAGTGACACATACGATTACCAAAAAGCAAAGTGTGAAAGACAATAGATGATTTTTCACGCCGGTCCAAGCTTTAGTAGACTGAGTTATTTGATACTCGTATTGGTAGAAATAGCAATTCTCCCCTAAAATTAGTCGAAGAGTATATATGTCGGCTCAAACACCAAAGTTATTTTAAAAAAAATGTATTATCACTTTTTGTCCACGCCAGAAACTATTTACATCTTCTAGCCGAAAAACTGTATAAAGCTTGTATAATTTTTATATATAACATACAAAAATGTGTAAGTAGGCTCAAACACCAGAGTTATTTAAAAGAAAAAAAAGTTTATTATCACTTTTAGTCTACGCCAGAAAATATTTACATCTTGTAGACTAAAAAGTATATAAAGTTTGTATAATCCTTGTATATAACATATTGAATGTGTATCTATATACAAAAAATATATATTTTTTCGGCTACTATTTTTACAGCGGCTACAAAAAAAAAAAAAAAGATGCATGAGGGGTATGGAGAGGGATAGTAATAAGCTATGAACAGCTTTAAAGAATCTTGTTTTGGAAATACCATGATTATATTAAAGTTTTAATATGCAAAAAAAACAAAGCGGTAGTGCAACCAGCAGCTCTAAATTCTAATAATGAAGGATCACAAGTATTTTGTAGTATAGTCTGAGCAATACTGACTATAGAAACATGAAGCAAATAGAATAGTTTCTTTCACTAGCAAATTAGTACACACAACTCGTAGAGACAAAGGTGGACCAACCCTAAAATGGGGCTCATCCTTCATTAAATTACAACTTGTAATTATATACATCAGACAGTCTGTTCTTGATAAGAAAGATACAGCCAATGAGCTTTTTCTTCATGAACCATAAGAAAATAAACTACTTATTTATTTCTCACATATGAAAATGTAGATATATCTTAATTTTCCAAAGATTTATTTGGGGAAGACTACATCTGTCTTTATGATATATGGATAAATTTTACAAATTTATTCTTCTTTAAATGTTTTTATCGTAGATGTCACAATCTAAGCTCATGCCACGTACTGTTTCGCTTTAGCGCAATAGGCTTAAGAATTTATTCTTTGGACTACAACATCATCAACCCCAAAGGTACAACTTACGTTATGCCTTATAAAGTTTTTTTTATTTTCCTCTCTTATTCCAATGAGAGATTCGCCTATAATGTGATGTGCATCTCTTCTTCATATGTCTGCCAGCCTAAAAGCCTGTCATCTCTGTGACCCGCCCTCTATTATAGACATCATAATTTGATTTGATTTTAGCTCCCTTTTTAAAAAAAAAGCTGAATGAAACTAATATTTATTTTCTCAAAATTAACACCAAATCAATAAATTTCCTGATTTTCTGTAATTTTTCTATATTTCTTGAACACCCTAAATAGTACTCTCACATAATGGACCACAAAGATGGTTTTCTTTCTGAATAATGTCTATCTTTCTGTTGTTTCACCTTCAATGCTGCTGGAATAATTGTCCCACTGCTACCACTGGCTGAAATTTCTCAATTTCACACCTTTTTCAACAGTATGTAAATGCTGCCTTAGAATACTAAAGGTGTGTTTGGTATAACGGAAAATGTTTTTCGTGAAAAATATTTTTCAAGAAAATAATTTTCTTGAAAATCAAGTAGTAATCTTATTCATTTTTCGGTGTTTGGTACGCAAAATAAGGAAAATAATTTCTCAAGAATATTCATAAATAATTCAGATACAACAAATATTAAGCCATAAACTTTCGTATCAACAACCTTCCGAACCCACAAATTTCATAAACTTTTGAACAGCTAAACTTCCGAAACCGTGAAATTTCGAACTCGTAAACTTCCAAACACATAAACCTCCGAACTCATAACTTTGGAACTTGTAAAATTTCGAACCTATAAACCGAAAGATGAAAAACTTAAAATTGAAAATATATATAAAAAATAAAATAAAATTTGGGGCAAGGGGGAGGGGGAGGGGCGCAGGGGTGTGCAGAAAAACAAAAAAACAAAAAAACAGAAATTTGAAATTACAAAACAAAAAAAAAAAACAAAAAAATTTGGGGGGTAGTAGGGTATGGAAAAAAAAACAAAAATTTGAAAAAAATAAACCTTTTTGGAGAGAAAGGGTGGGGTGGGTAGGGATCGAATGGGGTTAGGTGGGTGAGTGTGGGAGTGTAGCGTGGGTGGGTGAGGGTGGGGAATAAGGTGAGAAGGTTGAGAAGGAGTTTTGAAAAATGTTTTCCCTTCTTTTGATAAGGAAAATATTTTCTTCCAATTGGATGAAAATGAGTTCATAAGGAAAATATTTTTCAAAACATTTAAGTCAACCAAATATGGGAGGAGACTCGGGAAAAACTGCTAAGTCAATTAAGGATAAAATGTTGGAACCTCGTAAGGATAAGGTAATGGAATTGATAGAGAAATTCATAGACCTAAACAGGATAGGAGAATTGATAAAGGGAATAGAGATGGTGATAGAGATCATACTGAGAAACAGAAGAATTACGTACGAGTACAACTATAATTTGAACAAAGTGAAAAAAATACGATCTTTGTTGTATAATAGAACAAACATTAATACCTTAATTGAATCGGTCAAGATCAAATCTGTTTATCAAAGTGCTTCTCCAATTATTAAAAAATATTTTTCTAAAAATATTTTCCTTCGTACAAAACACACCCTAAATCTAGATTTTTGTTTTTGTTTTGGGAGTTGGACAATCAAAATCAAATAGCCTAGACAGTGAATTGTGCATGTAAACTCTCTACATAGTGTATATAATGTATTCGCACCGAATATTTATACCAAATCAGATAATTTAATAAGAATTATAAATTAAAAATAATTTTTTTCGAAGGAGCACGCCACGTCCAAAACGGGACCTCTTCCTCAAAAATTAAAAACAAAGAATAAACTCCAATAAGGAGGAGAAGGAAACATTACTAAAGTGTGGTAGAAGAAAAGGAAAGGATTGAATTTGAATTCCTAATATTAAAAGCAGAAATTGAACCACATTTGTATTCATTAGATAAATCAGGAAGTGATAAAACTAATTTGGTCGAATAACAAGTCAAGTTACGTTATTGTTTCTCTCTTCTACCAAAGTACACAAAGGTTTGGTATAGCAACTACGTTTAAAAGAAGAAAAGTTATTTTTAGTTTGATTTGAGCACACAAACAATAATAGAAATTACTTAGTCCGTAGTGATTCAATCCATCTTTAACACAAGTAAATTTTAGACATATTTATTGATTTAATCCATTTTAACCTACTCAAATTTGACTCGACTAACATATTCAACACCCGTAGATTCACAAGGTGTTTTACCACAAACTTTAGGGACTTTGGAATTTAAGCTAAATAATATATTGTTCTATTTCCTTTTACATCATAATTTAAGTCATGACTTATTGAGTTAACTCGTTTAGACAAGCAGAATTTAGACAGATTAAGTCATGATCTATTCGTTGACTTGACCCATTTTCACGTGCTCAAATTTGACTCAATAAGCCCATTTGACACCCATAATTTGCATCCTAGTTCCAAAGAATTTTGAAAATCTTGAACCCCCTTAATCTCAATTCTAACTTCCTACTTTCTATTTCGATTATCCAAGTCACTAATTCTTTTCATTTACTTGATGCCATCAAGACGTGAACTTGTACCATAGTCGCGAGTTATGGTGGGATAGATAAAATCTTCTACTCTTAATTAAAGATTTCGAGTTTGAGCCTTAAGAATGAAAATAATCTTGGTAGGGAAATGTTTCCTCTTTAATAGGCCTTACGCGATGCGAATCTGGATTGGATGGGACCCTAATGTGAATACCGGATACCGAATTAGGAAAAAGAAAAAAAAGGACTTGCAAACTCTTTACTATTGATTCTGTATATTGTAGCATCAAAATTTACATAGGGTTCAACTCTGATAAACATAACCCTGGGAAGACGCAAACAAAGATAACCTCAATGTAATATTTCTTTGCTTATCACAATCCTTACCAAATTCAGTTTCTTTCATTTTCTAGAGCTCATTTGTTCTTCAAAATGAAGAAGCAACTCCAAACTGCCATATTTGGATGCTGCATCTTTTCTGAGTTGGACCATTAAAATCAACACAGCCTAGACAGTATCATGTATTAGTGGATTGTGCACGTAAACTCCCCAAAAGGAGCATCCGGCCAAAAACACCACACCTTCCACAAAAGCCAAATGAACCACCCACGAATATGATACAATAAAATTTAAGTAACAGCCAAAACAAACCTCGTATTTAAAGTAACAATACGATACAATACAATAACGACAACGATCATAATAAAGAGGAGCAGGAAATATTACAAAAGTGGGAGAAGAAAAGGGAAGGATGAAATTTAATTCCTAATGCTAAAAGCAGGAAAAAAAAAAAGCACCTTTGTCTTCACTAAATGAATCAAGAAATGCTAAAACATAATTTGGATAGAATAACAAGTCAAGCTATCAACTTTGCTTGTCTGAGCTTGCTTACATTGCCGGTCCTAAACTTGGATAAAGGAAGATATATAGTCAATATAAAACTAGTCAATTTATGATGAATTCTAACGATACAGAATATACCATTGGTGAGATGAGCTAAAATGGATCGACGTGATCAATAAGGATTCATGTAACAACTTCTCTTGGAATTGAGGCGCAGTTATTATAACAATTCAAATTATTGTTCCTCTATTCATCATTATCCTGTTTCTGAATTGTCGTCTTCATATAAAATTTGCTACTATTTCTTTTGAGCCTGGCCTCTCTCATTCTGTAATATGTACCCTAGTTCTAAGGACTCTTGAACACACTCAAATTCAGGGGCGGATATAGTGCAAAAGTTACGGGTTCATTGAACCCTTGCATAGATCTTGTATTAGTATAAAAAAGTTCATTAAAAGTATAAGAATATTTAGCATGGAACCCAGTTCGTTGGTCTACTGATCATGTATATTAACTTGAGATTGTTATACGAACATATAAGCTTAAAATTCTGAATCCGCATCTGCTTAAATTCAATTTGAGCTTTCCATTACTTTTTATTTCAGTATCCAGAACTTGCAAACCTTTTACAGTTTACTTTGTGCATTGTAGCATCAAATCTCAGCTCTAACTGAGTTAGTTACATAGCAACCAACCACTGTGACAATCCTAGGAGGACACAAACAGTGATATCTTGCTTTGTTCATCACTCTCCCCACCAAATTCAGTTTTTTTTCATTTTCTACAGCTCATTTCTTCTACAATATGATTATGAAACAGGACGCAAGAAGAAGGTGCTGAGCTGTGACAGAGCATTATGTAATTCCAAACTGCAGCACCAATGGTCAGAAATTAAATTACTAGTACTATGAAACATTTGTTTCTTGGTCATTCAAAACCAGTTTCTAAACAAGAATAAAGGGGATTCCGGTGCACTAAGCTCCCGATGCGTGGGGCCCGGGGAATAGCCGGACCATAAGGGTCTATTGTACGCAGTCTTACCCTGCATTTCTGCAAGAGGCTGTTTCCACGGCTTGAATATTTCTAAACAAACATATTTCATCATATTTTCACTGTTTTGAACTAATGTAACCTTTGGTATTTATCTCAACAAATTCTCTAGTTGTCAACCTCACTCAAGAAGACAACTCTTCTATAATCACAAGATAGGATACCACATTTATTTTGGTTGCCTCAAAATTGGTCCCTACCACATGCATATTTCTAGAAATATGCATGTGGATTCATATAACTTTTTGCAAACAATGACATGACTTTACAGCATAATGAAAAGCTTAAATTCAACAATGCATTCATCTAAAGGGCTGTAAATGTCCCTACATGTTCCATAAATTGCTCAATTCATAAAGTTAAGACACAATAAGTGGAAAAGGCACCACACCACTAGTAATTTTCAGTAGACATATATTGATAAAGTAGTATCCAGGAAATCTTCATCACACTTTTTAGTACAAAAATGATAGCACAATGTCATATAGCACAATGTATTGTTCATTACAAATTCTCATTCTTTGGAAATGAAAGTAAACTAAATACATCTTGTTTTTGCACAAAAGGAAAGAGCTTAATTATCTTAAAACCACCTCAAGAACATCCAAAAAAACAAAGAAGGCAGCCCGCTACCTTAAGCTTTCGCTATGCACGGAGTCCGGGGAAAGGTCAGACCATAAGGGCCTATTATATTGTACGCAGCCTTAACTTGCATTTCTGCAAGAAGCTGTTTTCACGGCTCAAACTCGTGACCTCCTTATCGCATGACAACAACTTTACCACATACGCCAAGCCTCTCCTCCAAGAAGATCCATCACAACAACTAAGCAAAGTACAGAGAAGAGCATAATACCACTAGGTTTTGGAATTAGACCAGCAGAAACCTCTACCTCTGCAAAAAAAAAAAACACCAAAATAAGAGCCAACACAATTATTTGACTAGAAAAAAAGGAAGTTTTGAGTGTAAGAACTTCTGATTTATGAGATAAGAGAACTTACTACATTGTGTTACATGGCAAAGACATCTCAATCCAACTCCACAATTACCATAAGGCTTTCTACACTCATCACAAGGATTTGGTACATGGTCAATATCCCAAGATATCCTTGTCCCTAACTCAAGTTTCTCAGTATTCCCATCTTGAGAATTGCTTTTATAAACCCTTCTATAATGTGAACAGTTCAAATCTTTAGGATGAAACTCATTTCCCAAATCTTGAACATCATCAACCATCAAACAAGAAGAAGATCCTTGTGTTATTAGACTTTCTTTACACAACTTAAAAGAAGAATCTCTCTCATTTTTCAAGTAAGGACAATTTTGAAAAGTTGATGTATTTCCCTTAGGATTTAAGCAGTTGAATAAGAGTAATGAGTTAGGCTCAGGGGGAGGAGGAAATCCAAAAGATAAATTTTTAGGAGATACATAATGAGATGAAGTAGAGCAAGAAGTATGAGAAACAGTAAGCACTTTATTTTTGTAATCAATTGAAGAAACTTGGAATAGTCCAAGAGAAGTTCTATAGTATAAAATCTCTGATATACAATAGACCATGTTTTTCAAGAAAGATGAATCTGTTGCGTTTTGAGAAACAAAGGGCTCTTCAATTCTAATATTACCACAGTAGTTTTTTGCTGCTTGTGCTTCTTGAGACATGTAAAAGTTCAAAGAAAGGAAAAAGACTAAAAGATGAACTTTCTTGATCAAGATTTCCATGTTTTCCTTCCTTTCTTTTCTTACTCTGATTTGATATTTCTATTGTACTGCAACTTCAAAAATGGAGTTTTTGACAATGAGAATATGCAAAATAGATGAAAGGCTGTAAAAGGAGAACTCAAAGAATCTAACTTTTCCTCTTTGCAGGAAAAAAAATTCTACCTTTTGTTGCTGTAATATTCTTTTAGCATAACAAAATTCTGGAATAAAATATTATCACCTTTTTATCTGAAATGCTTTGTTGACCTCAAAGTCCTCCCCATGGTAATACTTCCTTTTCATTACAAATTTTTTTTATCCTTTTCCTTTCCACATCCAAATTTGGACATAGATTTCTTTTTTTTTCTAAAACATGATATTTTAGATGAATATTTTCTGATTAATGATGTTTCCATTGTCTTATTACCTTACTGTTGTTATTGTTTGTTTATTATGTCATTGTCACTGTTCTTGAGTTGGGAGTCTATCAGAAATAATCTCTCTACCTTCGTACGATAAGGGTAAGGTATGCGGACACATTACCCTCCCAGACCCTACGTGTAGGATTTCACTCGGTGTATTGTTGTTGTATTTTCTGATTAGTGATAATGGAAGCAACATATGGCAGACAGACTTTGGTATAATGGGGTCAGTATGAAATATTAGAAGATAAATTTTAGCATGTAGATAGCTAGCATAGGTAATGAAAAGTCAAAAGTTAAATTTGTTCTCTAGTTCAGTGATTATTTGATAATCAATATTAGTCACAAGATATTGAAAAAGACTGCAGATAGTTGTATTGAAATGTCCATTCATGAAAGGATATCAGATATTGGTAGATACTTCATGGTACAGACTAGAGAATACATGTCTTAACCCATCCAAAATACAAACACTTGAACCTAAAATAGCCCTAAAACATCCAAAAAAAAATCAAACCATATATATTGGAACAAAATCATAATGCTAGTTTGTTATGTCATTGATCCGAGGAGCTTGAAAGTAATAGCAGAGGAATCCAATACCCTAGCCTTGTCAATTACAGTGGCGAAAGTAGCCTAAAA
Source organism: Nicotiana knightiana (assembly GCA_005239525.1). Taxonomy (NCBI): domain Eukaryota; kingdom Viridiplantae; phylum Streptophyta; class Magnoliopsida; order Solanales; family Solanaceae; genus Nicotiana; species Nicotiana knightiana. The sequence continues at coordinate 40,558 of ML388109.1, read as the reverse complement.
TTCGACATAAATTAGATGGCTAACGTAATTTGGAAATATTATCTCCTCTAGCAAAGCTTTACACCCTATTTTCATAAATAAAAATCTTTTTAAAATATTATTTTTTATAGCTATCTTTTTTTTTTATATCAAAATATGTATTTATGGTCACTTACTACTGTTAAGCTATTAAATACGTTGTCTAATATTTTTCTCTCATTGTTTTAGTTTATTCTCTCCCAAAATCATGCATAGTATCTTAGTTCTCTCTCCACAATTTCTCTCTCATTCTTTCCTATATGAACCAGAAAACTGGTTTCCTCCGACGGACAGTCTATAGGCGTCAATTTCCGCTCTTTCATTATTTTTCAGTATTATCTCTTTCTGCCTCACTTCGGTGAACATTTCCGTCCAATCCGACGGTCATGAAACTTTCATCATTCACGTTTCCAAATCCGATAAGCCCCGTGTTTTCACCACTCACCACTAATGTTTTTGGGTTTTTGACCGGTTAAAACTTTTTCTTTTTCTCTTCAACAATTTTTTTTTTTAAATATTCACCATTGTTAGGTTTTTTGCAGAATACCCATTAAAGTACTCAATTTAGAAGGACCATCTTTTGATTTGCAAATCACTCAAGAGGAACCTGTATTTGCAGGTTCATCAGCAACCATTGAAGCCGAAATGAGAATAAAAATACACAATGACACTAATTGTAGATGTATTTATATGTATTCGAGTCCGCATAATTTGATTTTTAGTTCTACAGTGGTTTTCTCTTCTTGTATAAAGATGTATCTATATGTATTCGATAAGGCATACACTGATTTTTATTTTGTATAATGATTTTTGACTGTTGTATTTAGATGTATTTATATGTATTTGAGTTATTTTAAATATACTGTTAGTTTAATCATTTTGATGTTATTCATCAATTAGTTATGCATTCAATCTAATTGTATTCATCTGTATTTTCAACCTAACTGTATCCATCTGTATTTAAAACAACAATGTAGTAAAATACTCTCAATATAAATAAAAAAATTAATGAATACGACCAATGAAATATACTCAATAAATAAGTAATACCATATATTAGGAATAAATAAAATATTTTGAATACAAAAATAAACTTGAATACATTGAACACAACTGTTAGGTACAACAGAATACAAGCACTAGGTTTATTATGAAATATGCAGACAGCTGGTTACTATTAGAGGTTGTATCCGGCATAAATACATGATGTATTCATATATAGAAAATTGAATTTCAAAATATTTTTGTAGATACTTGTATCAATTATGAGCAGAACCTCAAATAATGTCAAAAAAAAAACTCGAGTTGTATCAGAAAAAAAGAGGGACTGAAACTCTGAAAAATGCTCTGTTTTTTAGTGTTTAGCGTCTAATAAATCTTCTCATTAATTGTATTGATAATGTTGTGTGTTATAATTGATTTATGTGAGTTACATTAGGATTGTATCCCGTTAAATTAGCAGCTTTCCGTTATTAAACAACTGGAGAGACCTATTATTACGCTGTATTCATGAATACATGGTATCTATACATGTGAATACAGCGGCTGACAACTAGACTGCCCTATTTTTCACCTGATTTTTGCTATTGTATTCATAAATACAGTGGCTCGAATACATCGAATACATTACCATAACAATTGAAAGGTAGCTACAGAAAGTAATTATGTATATGGTTGCTATAGGAAGTTAATAGCCACTAAACAATAGTCATTTCTAAAAATTCTACTTCATTAAAATGTGTGATTATATCGTTTGTCCATAAAAAAAAAATTCCCCTTTTCAAAAAAAAAAAAAAAATCAAAAATATGTTTGTCTATGTAATTTTGCAAGCATTTGAGAATTTTTCGAAAATGTGCTTTTCAAAATTTTCAGGACAATACTGCAATTAGGGGTGTTCATGGTTAAAATAAATCAAACCAGTGTGTAAGCAAAGCCTTGACCTCGAATTGAAGTGACCTCGAAGTGATATAGTAAGAACAGTGTCACGACCCAAATTTCCTTCCGTTGGGTATCGTGATGGCACCTAGTCTTAGGGACTAGGTAAGCCTAACATTTCCACTGAACAACAACAATAATAAAGTAATTTTAACAGTTTCGAAATAGATATCTTGACAGAGTTTACAATTTTCTAAAATCCGATAAATACAAGTCATAAGCTCTACGACATCTTTCAACCGAATCTAAATACAACTATCTAGAAATAATAAGTACAGTTGACATAAACATGAAGGTGACTTTGAAGCATGCGAACGCAGCAGCAGGTTTACTTTGAGTCTCCTCATCAACGATCCATGCAGCTAACAACAACAATAACCTGGATCTACACACATAAATGCGCAGAAGTGTAGTATGAGCACACCACGGCGGTGCCAGTAAGTATCAAGACTAACCTCGGTGAAGTAGTGACGAGGACTAGTCAAGACACCACTGGTCTAATAAGTAAAAAGACATAAATGTACCAATGACCGAAACATAATATCTATCTAAAGATTTTTTGACATAAATAACGGTACGATCGAATAATACGGAAGAAAATTCAATAATTACGATCAACGGACAACATAATAGAAATACGCAAAGAGAATGGAAAGAATTCAAGCCAAATGTCGGGAACCACAATCCAATAAACACTAGCAACTCACCACTACATCAATTTATTCACGTCAGGCCTTAGCCAATAAACTCAATAAAACTGGTCAAACCTTCGAGTGAAAACCTTTAAATTGTGAGTTTACTTCGAAAGCTTTAAAGATATAATCATTTAGAAATAGAGAAATTTCTTCTTTGAAACAAATGTATATTTATATACTTTTATAAAGATAAATCCTTAAAACATAGTCTCTTCAAAATACGTGGTGCTCAAATATACTTTCCCAAATATTGCTCTTTCAAATATCATCAAAATACGTGGTGTTCAAATATACTTTCCCAAATACTGCTCTTTCAAATATAATTTTCTGCAAGACAAATACTTTTCAAATATAATTTCGAAATAGAAGTCCTTCAGACATAACTTTTCCTGGAGATAATTTCTTTTCAGCTATACTTTTCAACACACACACACACACACACACACACACACACACACACACACACATATATATATATATATCTTTCGATCCAAATCTCCTCAATGATAAAACCACTGGAACTCAGTCTGCAACTCAAAATTTGTCATGCAATGCAGTACAGGGGGAAGGCTCCCGGAATCTCGTCCGTAGTCCCAATTTAAATATGAGATGCAGTACAAGGGGAAAGCTCTCGGATCTCCGTCTGTAGTCCCAATTTAAATATGCAATGCAGTACATGGGGAAAGCTCCCGGATCTCGGTCCGTAGTCCCAATTTAAATATGCAATGCAGTATATGGGGAAAGCTCCCGGATCTCGGTCCGTAGTCCCAATTTAAATATGCAATGCAGCCACTGAGGAAAACAACCAGAATGCGACAGAAACAACATATATTGCCACAACCGGCGCAAAAGCAAACAAGACCGAATGCAAAGTGCGATGAGCAAATCAATACAAGGCTTAAGTCACAAAAATGGTACAAACTCACTCATAAGAAGTAGCCACTGAAAGAAATGCCAAGCACAAAGAGAAAGTAGCATAACAAGGGAAAACAAGGCAAATATAGCAACGATTCTATATATTCAAGTTCGCAACCAAGAACCAAATCATCCCGGCAAGGGAATTAGCTATAACCAATCTCACTTAGACAATTAGCTTCACCGAATAAACTCAGTTTGAACAAATGCTCAGTAAATAGGCATCATCAAAGAAATACCATCAACATGGGCGGTCATCAATTAAACCTAAGTAGTACTTAAGGGGAAAATCATTTAAATCACAATGTACGACTCACGGGCATGCTTGACCAACGTATAGATATTCCAATTACTTGTTAGACAATTATAGGGCGAGATTATACTAGTTTTTATCACATAGGCAGTGTATGAAGAAAGATATAGTATAACGGTAGGAAAAACAAAGTCTTCATTTAAGTCAATTAAGATCATATAAGAAATAAGGAATGCTAGGCAAGTACTTATAATTTGAGCAGGAAGAGATGAAACTAGAAATCAGGAATTCATATATAACAATTTCAATGCATACACGGGGAACATAAGGACCTAAAATCCCTAAAGGGCAATCTATTTACAAATAAGTCCGAGTACGCAATCGTCACATCGCGTACGCGGACTATAATCAACATAGAAGACTTAATCCTAAGGGGTAGTTCCCCCACACAAGGTTAGGCAAGATATTTACCTCAAAGACGACAACCCAGTACTCAAAAATAGACTTCTCGGGCGGGAAGGCCTCCGGACGGATCAAAATCAACTAAAACAACTTCAAAATACATATAAAACGTATAAGGAACTATTCCGAATAATAAAGTCTCAATCTTTACAATATTATAAAAATCGACCCAAAAGTCGATCCCCCGGCCCGCACCTTTAAACCCGACAAATTTTACAAATTCCGATTATGTCACGACCCATTTCCGGAGTCGTGACGGTACCTGTAGTGGAACCAGGCAAGCCACCCATTTTATCTAACTAAATACAATTTCCAATAAAATATCCTTCTTAATAAGTCTGTGGATAAAAATAATAATAAATCAAAATTTGGAAACCAGTTTATGAAATTCAAAACCCAAATCCTACAAACCCCGGATCCAGTGTCACACAGTCATGAGCTGCTAATACTTAATACAACCAAAAAGAAATGACCAACATAATCTGAAAATAAATACGACGGTAGAAAAGGAAGAGAAGACGAGATCACGGTCGCCAGCTGATACCTCGTCAACTCTGATGAAACTACTGCTACTCACTGACCAGAGATGAATCTCGTTGTACCTGGATCTACACACACAAGGTGCAGTGGGTAACGTGAGTACACCAACTCAGTAGTAACGAAACCAAACTACAGGCTGAGAGGTACTGGCGGACTAAAACTCTGATAATTCGAACAACAGTATATAACTCGGACATGACAGTAATATATCAGGAAATAAACACGATGCATCAACATATATCTGTAACTCTGAATCCTAGCATGAATTCCTATAGAATCAAGAATGATGTACAATCAGTAATCAAACTCTCATAAGGTGGTCCACTCAGTACTAGACTACGGCTTCCCGGCCCAGGGAAGTCAATATCGGATATTACATAAACACAAGTGATATTGTCACCTAGTACTGAGGAAAAAGGCTGATCCAGCCGNACCATTGAGAAGATCCATCTCCGGAACATAATACCCACGGAGAAGATCCATCTCCGGAACATAATACCCACGGAGAAAATCCATCTCCGGAACATAAGACCCACGGAGAAAATCCATCTCCGGAACATAAGACCTATGGAGAAAATCCATCTCCGGAACATAAGACCTACGGAGAAAATCCATCTCCGGAACATAATACTCGGACAAGATCCATGTCCAAGGAAATCCATCCCTCAATATTTGTGCACTCACTGGGGGGTGTAAAGACTCCGGAGGGGCTCCTTTAAGCGGAAACGCTATATCAAGCCAAAGAAGGCATGATTCCAGGGTCGCTGCGGTGTGTAGTCCGACCTCATAACTGTCTCAAAACCAGGCTTCAGGCCTCACTCAGTCAGTACCTTCCAGTCTCACTCACAATTCTCTAACATATGAAAATCAGTCCAAACCAATGATAATATAGAATAAACTAGCAACTTACGCGACTGAGGCATGAAACATATACTATAATAGGACTGAGTACATGAAAACAATAATCATAAATAGAGACAGCAATAATCGACCGTTCCGGTCTGAACATATCGGTGTGAAGCTNAGTTTGGAAGCGTTACTTACCTCAAAATTGGCTAATATACTACTCTGCAGTGCCCTTGCCTCTAAATTCGGCCTCCGAGTGCTCCAAATCTACCAACAATCAGATGTATATCATTATAATATGCTAATGAACTAATCCCAATCGAAAAAATACTCAAAAATCCCGAAATTGGTCAAACCTGACCCTCCGGGACCACGTACCGAAACTCAGAAATTTTTATACAAAACTTTTATTCATCATCTCACGAGTCCGTACATATAAAGAACACTAAATTCGGAGTCCAAATGACCCCTCAAATCCCCATTTTAAAGACTTTTAATCCCAAGCCCTAATTACCCAATTTGCACTGATTTTTCCCTAATTTTCCACTATAAATCCGACCTTTAATCACATATAAACGAGTTTAGAGTCCAAAAACCTTACCTCAATGAAGAACTATCGAATCCCCTCTTCAAAACCCTTCCAAAATCTTCAAACCCGGATGAAACATTGAGAAAGATGGCTAAAATTTGCGAAGGCATGTTTTTATACTCTCTGAACAGTGGTTCCACACCTGCGACCACTTACTCGCACCTGCGGAAAAACCCAAGGTCCTCAAATCCCGCACCTGCGATCGACCTCCCGCACCTGTGGCCTCGCAGGTGCGACAATTGACTCGCACCTGCGGAATCCTCTCACTTAGCCAAACTTCCGCACCTGCGGTGCCACGTCCGCTCCTGTGGTAAAATTGTGGTAAAATTGGTCAAATAGAACGAAAATAAGTAAAAAAAAAAAGAGTATCGGACTATATATAACGCCACACTATGTGGCGCTATACACTAACAGTAACTGTGCCGTTAGTGTATAGTGCCACTTAGTGTGGCGTTATATATAGTCCGGATTTGTTAGACATTGTATAACTCCATAAAACCAGCGTTATACCTTCTTTTCTCAGTAACTGTGCCGTTGTGTTTAAGAGGATCCCCATCCTCCTTCTTCCCCCATTTTTTAATCTTCTTCTTCTTCATTTGGTCCCCTCCCCCCCATTCTGCCCCCCTTTTTAAAAAAAAAAAAATTTTTGGGTCCCCCCGTCACATAAAAGTTGAAGAGTTTTGGTACCACTTTCGAGTAGAGCATCGTATTGTTGTTGATACACATCTTCGGAGTCAAAATTTCAATTTATTTATGGTATTTCATTTTATTATATGTTGAAACTTTAATAATAATTCATATTTTTTGATTTGTGTGTTCTATTTCGTTTTTTGTTATTTTTTTTCGAAACTAGTATGTTAAATTTATCCGATTTGTTTTGTGTTATTTTTTTGCGAAACTAGTATGTTAAATTTATCCGGACTTAATAATTATTTGTATATATATGTGTTTCATGTCGTTTTGTGTTTTACTAGTAATTAAATTTATTTGTTGTTCATGTTTAGTTTAGATTATTTTTTAGCGTAGTAAAATCTAGACCTTTTTAGCGTAGTAAAATGTAGACCCTTGTAGCGTAGTAAAATGTAGAGCCTTGTAGCGTAGTAATGTTTAGTATTGTAGCGTAGAAATACTTTAGTTTAAGTATCTTATACTGGTAGT
>ML388109.1:10802-31511 GCA_005239525.1 Nicotiana knightiana | reverse complement strand
GCCAGGCAGGGCCAGGCGTTACAGCCCTAAGGCCTGGGTAACGCCTGGTCCCCCCAGGCGTTATGGGTCTAACGCCTGGGTAACGCCAGGCTGCCCCAGGCTGTTTGGCTTGGCGCCTGGCGATCCCCCGGGTGTCCCCTCTCGCGTATTCTTCGACGTATTTGCATCCGTTTAGCCCCGTTTCCATTTCCAATTCACCTACACATAAAATAAACCCTATTAGGCACAAATGACGTGTATTTTATCATTAAAGCACATAAAATGCGAGGTATATAATGCTTAAAATCACGAATTCTAGCCACACATCAGTACCCGTTGAGTTCGACGGCCCATTTGGCCAATCGGCCCGATAATTCGGGTTTGTGCAAAACATTACGGAGTGGGTAAGTGGTTATCACACATATGGGGTGACATTGAAAATATGGCTTTAATTTTCTAGAGGCGCTTATTAGTGCAAGTGCCAATTTATCTAAGTGTGGATACCTAGTTTCAGCATCTCCTAAGGTTCGACTTACGTAATAAACAGGAAACTGCGTCCCTTGCTCTTCCCGAACTAGGACACCACTTACCGCGATCTCGGACACCGCTAAGTATAAGTAAAGCTTCTCATCTACCTTTGGAGTGTGAAGAAGAGATGGGCTCGATAAATTTTTCTTCAATTCTTCCAATGCCTGTTGACATTCCGGGGTCCGAAATCATTTTTCTTTTTCAGTAAGGAGAAAAACTTGTGGCTCTGAGTTGACGACCTGGAGATGAACTGACCCAAGGTAGCTATCCGTCTGGTTAGCCTTTGTACGACTTTTACACTATCTACGACGGCGATTTCCTCGATGGCCTTGACCTTATCGGGGTTGATTTTGATTCCCCTGTTTGATACCATGAAGCCGAATAACTTTCTTGAACCGACCCCGAAAGCACATTTCTCGGGGTTGAGCTTCATGTTGTACTTCCTGAAGATTTCAAATGTTTCATGAAAAAGAGCCAAATGGTCCTCTGCGTGCAGGGACTTAACTAACATGTCATCAATGTAAACTTTCATTGATTTTGTTTACCTTGAAATACGAGTAACAATTAAATTTGTATGGTAATTTTAAGGATACGTGATCTGATTCAGTATCAATTGATAAATGGCGGATTAAATAATTGAGTTGAATGATAAAAATAAACCAAACCAGTGTTGTAGCAATATGTCGACCTCGATTGAGAACAACCTCGAGATCAAGTATTAAGAACAGTAAGAACAGTAGTGAAATGTAAGCAAATGAAGAGCAACGTATGTATTATTTCTCAGTGAATGTACCTTCTTACAAATAAAATAGAGGTCCTCTTTATATAGTAGAGGAATTCTAAATAAGGTACAACTCTAATTTTGGAAATAAATCGCATGATTGATGTCAATAACCGTTAGCAGTTCAATTGCTTCCAAGATTTTCGCCGAGATCTATGGTCGATTACTGATATCTCGCTATTTCGTTACTCAACAAGTTGAATGATTAAATAAAATAAGAAAAGATTGAGAGAAAAGGAAATTCTTATTCCTGATCCAAGTAGACACCCGAATGCGATCCCGGCTTAATTCCTTGGGCTTTTGCTCAGACTTCCAAGCTCCATATAGCTCGATTTAGTTCCACAACATATACATAACTCGAAATCACTCCTACAAGGTATAAAACACACAACAAGTGTAAAACATTACAGATTAAAGCTCAACACAAGTAAAGTGCAGTGAATCAGAGTGCAATAAGCGACTAAAACACGAGATTATAGCCTACCATCAACACCCCACACTTAAACCATTTTTCGTCTCGAGCAATCAAACTACACTTTATATAAACACGACCTTTTTAAACAACTCTCTTAACTCATCACACAAAGAATATTTAAAATAGATTAAGCACAATAACGTAACATCCTTGTCTCAATATTTGACTCAAAAGCGTCACACATTTTTTCACAACCCGCTAACATAAAGGTTAACGACATTACCCTTTCCTTCATCAATCAATTACCCTCACACAACAATAGAGAATAGTTCCACACACAACATTTAAGAACAATTAGGAACTAAATATAGAAGGAATTTGCTCACTCTCTGAAACAACATTCATATGCCATAAAAGACGTACCATAGGCTTGCCCGTAGTGTACTACGCTACTAATTGAGCTCATGCAGTCAAGGATCAAGTAGGACTTTAATTGGTTGTAATGTTGCGGGATGGGTAGGATACATTTAGATATAAGAGTGACTACAGCTCCCTAAGCACTTTTAATACATACAATTTACTATTCAAAACCCCGCACTTATTCAAACCATAACTCAACCTTCACATCAATATACATTAACTCCCTACTTCTTTAAGCACAATTACATTAAGAGTTACCAATTATCAAGGAATATTTGCACAACAATACCACTATTTTTCTTCTTTTCTTATTCAATTCAAGTGGCTCTTAGTAATTCAAAACATTGCACCTTTCTATTTATTTCAATTCAAATAAATGGGTAAGGCTTGTAATGTGGTTGCCAAAGAAACAGGATTACAGGCTCAAAGGGTTTAACTAAGATACCTAATCAATTAGGTGAGTAAACATATCATTGGATCAATAAAGAAATGCCTGTATCACTTCCAAGATTGAATAAATCTACTATTTTTCTTTGCAAACATACGGGGTAAGTTCTAGATATCAAATGCAATGTGCAGAATAACACACAAACTTACACACACATGGCACATAACTTACTCAAGATCGGACTCATCAAGACACTTTAGTCAAAGACGTTCAACAAAGTTAAGATCATACAACTTAAGGTACTTATACAAGAGTCAAAAACAAAGTCTAAGCATCACAACCAAAGAACTTACTATTCTCAAGGCATAATAAAGTCAAGAGATTTTTCCTTCAATTCAAATCATAGCACAAGTTTTCCTACTCCTAAAAAAATAAAAACTAACTACACTCGATTCAAACAAAAATCCTTGGAAAAGAACCGTGGCACAAAGAAAAATCAAGGGGGAATTATTACACTACCTAACAAAATAAAATCTTTTTGTCTTTTTTTCCTTCGACTTTAATCCCTCAAGAAATATGTCGATGATATCTATCGTCGGGAAAAATAAAAAAAAAATTAAAATTTTTATGTTGTTTCATTTTTTTCTTTTTAACTACTAAAACAAACAAAAGAACTAATATACATACCTTCATATATACAAATATTCCCCACCCTACACTTTAAGTTGTGACATGTCCCCATGACACACAATTAAAATATATAAGATAAAGGAAACTTCCCTTAACATCTAGTCGGGGTCTGAGTTGAAGTCGAGCTCCATTCCACGCGCCTGAACTAATACACATGTCCATGCAGATAGCTTCTTCTCAGTCATCTTGGGGTACACCCCACACTTCTTTCTCACTTCCTGCAGCCTTCTCTTTCGAGCCCTTCACTTTCCACTCAACACTCGTAGCTGATATGTCCTTTTGCGCCCCCTTCTCTACATCCATCATGAAAGTCACAGTTTCCTCACCCACTCTAAGCATGAGTTTCCTCTCTTGTATATCTAAGATAGCTCTGCGCGTTGGTAAGAATGGTCTTCCTAGAATGAGGGGGACCTCCTTGTTTTTCTCCATATTTACCACTATAAAATCCACAGGAAATACAAACTTATCCACCCGAACTAACACATCTTCCACTATCCCCTAGGCTATTAGGGTCGTTTGGTCTGCCAGCTGCAAAGATATGTGTGCAAACCGTATCTCTCTAGTTTCCTGTAAATAGACAGATGCATTATATTAATTGAGGCACCAGAATCACATAAGGATTTATCAAAATTATTAGTTCCTAAAGAGCAATTTATAGTAAAACTCCCTGGATCTCCACACTTTTATGGGAGTTTATTTTGCAATATCACAATGCAATGCTCTGTGAGCTTGACCACGAAGGTCTCTTCTATTTTCCTCTTCTTTGTCAGAACCTCCTTCAAGAATTTAGCGCAAGCCAGCATTTGTGAGAGCACTTCTATGAATTGTAAGCTTATATGAACCTATTTCGGCACATCCAGAAATCTCTCAAACTGCTTTTAGGGAAAAGGTATAGCAGGCATATGCTCGCTCTCATCATGTTCCTCCCTTCTTCTTAAATCAACATCATTCTGCAGCTGCTCCCCACTTTCTTTTCCAAGTTTCACATATTTTTATATCGCAGTGGTATCTTTCAACACTTGCCCACTTCTCAAGGTTACAGCATTCACTATTTCTTTGGGATTTCTTTCAGTATCAGCCAGGAGAGGTCCTGGAACCCTCTCAGATAATATCATTGCAATCAGTCCCACTTTCTTCTCTATATTTCGAATTGATGCCCCTTGAACTTCAAATCTTTCATCAGTTTTCACAATGAAGGCCTTCATTAGATCTTCTAGATCAGGATGATTAGGCTGTTGAGGCTGAAATTGCAGCCTCTACTGATTCATAAAGCCCGAAGCTCCTTGTCCCTAAAATCCGGGGCTGTTTTGTTGCCATGCATTTGCAGTACCCCCAGGTGAACTCCATAAAAAATCGTGGTGCTTCTGACCCATTACATTAAAATTATAATTTCCCGCAGCATTAACTTCCTCAGTTGAGCCTTGAAACTCATGAGTAGAGTGTCCTCTTCCACATATATCACAAGTTGCATGAGGCTCACTTTGTATCATGGCTAAGGTCAACTTCCTTGTTTCTTTAGCCATCGCATCAAGATGCACCTGCACAAATGTATTAGCATGAACTTGGTGAACACCAGTTGATCTTCTTCTTTCAACACTCTGCGAGGGCCACTGATTTGCATCTTCAGATAACTCATCAAGAACTATAACTATCTCCTCTAGAATTTTCTTCAGCAATGGGCCTCCAGCGGCATTGCTCAATGTTCTACGCGAGGCCGGTGTCAATCCATCCCAAAAGTCCTGGAGTTGCATCCAAAGTCCAATTCCGCTATGTTGACACTTTTGAACTATCTGCTTAAACCTCTCCCATGCTTCATAAACAATTAAAGTCTCTTTCTGGCAAAAGTTATGGATTTCTCTTCTAAACTTGCCTGTCTTAGCTGATGAGAAATATTTATTAAGGAATTTTCTGGTTATCTCATCCCATGTTCTAATAGATCCCGTGGGCAAGCTTCGAAGCGACTGCTTTGCATTATCTTTAAGTGAAAGAGGAAATGCCCTTAAGTACACTACATCGTGTGACACACCACTGTATTGAAAGGTGTTCATAATCTCCTCGAAGTCCATTAGATGTGTATTTGGATCTTCATTCATCTTTCCTCTGATGACACAGTAGTTCTGAATGGTTTGAAGCAATCCTTGCTTCAAATCAAAATTGTTAGTTGCAATTGGAGATGGTCTAACACTTGATAATCCTTGGTTATAGACCGCCCTAGCATAATCGCTAAGTGATCTCCCAGGTACGAGAGCTGTATTTCCAAACTGATCTGCAGCCAACGGTTGATTTTGAGCAATTCTCCGAGCCCTCTCTTCTTCACAGTTAATGTGTGCATCTCTAATAGCTGCTTCCTCAGCATCCCTTGCAGTTTTTTCTCGTTGTTGGGATTCCTCTCTTGCAACCAAATCTACATTATCATTACCGTTTCTGGCCATAGTTTTTTTGGTTGAAGATTGCCCAACCTTTTCTGATGTCTCGGTGAGATCTCTTTCTTTCCTCAGCTGTTGCAATTTTGTTTCTAGTGATTGCATAGTGGATTGGTCTTTATGAGAACCTCTCTCGATTATCCATCTAACTAGGTTTAATCAATGATTCAACTAGCCTCTTTTGATTACTAAGAATAATTAATGAACTCAACAAACAATATAGTGCAATGATATCACAAGTTATGCCTCTCACGATTACCTGAACAAGTGAATATAGATGCAACAATTAAATCATCCAAAAATACTTCAATACATAAAACTAGTTAAAATCCACAAACAATCATGAATATACCAAATCCATCAAACCTAAAGGGAAATACTCCATACACATGGATTAATTCATCACAATTATAATTCAAAGACAGGAAAACACAATTCAATCCAAATTTGGGTCTTCAGTGAGGAAGGAATGATGAAATCCTTGTGCTTTTTCACTTCCCGCTCCTCCTTAGCTTCCTTAGGTGTAAAGTATGTCAAAAGTCCAGAAAATAATGGTTTCCATGTATTTATACCAAGTAGGGTCGGGCTCAGACGAAACCACCTTTTCCTAGCCGAAATAGGATAATCGCTCAAGAAATATTGCACAGGCGCGTTGCATGGGGAGACACACCATGCGGGGATTTAGTGGGGATTTCCAGAGAGCTCAACAATTCAAAAGGCAACAAAAATGCACAGCTGCAGCACATCACACGCCGCAGCAGTGCAAAATTCTTAGAGACTTGCTTTTTGATATCTAGATGTGGTTCTCGACCCACGAGCGCGATCCCGACTTAATTCCTTGGGCTTATACTCAGACTTCAATGCTCCATATAGCTCGAACTAACTCCACGACATCTACATAACTCGAATTCACTCTTACAAGGCGTAAAACACACAATAAGTGCAAAACACTACCAATTAAAGCTCAACACTAGTAAAATGCAGTGAATTAGAGTGCAATAAGCGACTAAAGCACGAGATTATAGCTTACCATCATAAACATAGTTAAAGCATGAAAAAAGTATGTTTTCCAGATAAAATGATCAAAAGCACAAATTAGAACACCAAATTCACATATAAAGATGATAAACAACAACTAGAATTTTTTATGAACGCTTCTACATGAGTTTAAAATGTCCATGCATGATAAAGACTAAAATTTTATATCAATTGACGCCTACCTCCATGGCGTCTCACAACACTAGGCATGTACATCCCAAAGTAACATGGGTCATCACGTGATTCCGAAGGGATGAATCCAAATCATGCGCCATATAAAAGATCAATATCTCATAAATTAATTATCAATTAGCACATAAAACATCATGCCATAATCATAACAATCACACAGAATGTCTTATTGTACCAACTTCAGTCCATACAAGAGAACCATATGCAGGGATATATTCATATAAACAAGAGATAAGCATGTGTGTTGCATATAAATAGAGTGATAAACATGAAAAGATGTATGCATGTGTATAAACTATGACTATGGTTATAACATGTATTCCAACATACAAATAGCCCATCATACCCAAATAATAAATCAAAATCCTAAACATTATTTCTGGCATGCATAAGGATGCTCAAGTAGTCAAACAAAGAAACCATGTTGCAAGTCGAACATGTATCAAAACTAGACATAAAGTAACCTAAAATATACCCTAACATGGTATAAGCTCAGTATTTGTATTTATGCTCGTCGTCTCGCATATATGTTACTCCCAAACACGTATCATATATCACATAAGTCTCTAAAGTAGGATTCGACCTTCCAAATATTATTAATTTCTAAATCTGAGTCCAAATAGGTGTCCAAAATCCTAAAATATACATTTTAACTTTCATGTCAAAAACTCTCTTTTAGATTCCTCGAATTACAGGAAAAATTGATGATAGATCCAAGTAATAATCATAATCAAGATTAGGATTTCTTATCCCAATGATGTATATGATATCCTTCAAAAATCTCCCAATCCTAGCTCTATAGATCCCAAAATGGTAAAATAAAGTCTATGTATGAAATGGGGCTTTATAAGAGAAAGTTAAAATTTCAGCCAAATTGCTCCCATGGATTGACGTCCTACTGGACGAGACGCATCCCTGGATGGTCCCCTCCTTCCTCTCCAACCAAGGGTGGACGCAAAGCATCCATATTTGCTGTAATATTTTTGCAGTTTTTACATTCTCAAACCTTTCTCGAACACTCTGAAGCACATCCCGAACCCCGCGGACCATCCAAACTAACTTGACTAATCCGTATACCCTACACAAACTTGTCCAAGGTCTAAAAATGCATACAACAATATCACAACGAATAATCAAGATCCAAACTGAACTATGAACTCTCTTAACTTCTTCAAGTTACAGCTTCCACAAGATACATTCGAATCACACATGTGCCCTCGGGTGCTAACTCGATCATATATATAAGTTGAAAAACATCATATGACTCTATGAGAATCTTCAAAAAAAAAAAAACCTAAGCTCATTTACCCAAAATATTTACTTTGATCAACTCACTTAACTTAAGGCTTCTTGTTAGGAACTAAGTGTTCCAAATCATTATCGAATCTCTCGGGAATAGAACCATTTATATCCACAAGACATAAAACATCAAATGAACTTACAAGAAGTGTCAAATAGGGGAATAGGGTCCTAGAACTCAAAACAACCAGTTGAGTCAGTACATTCTCCATCGCATGAACAAATTTTCGTCCTCGAATGGGTTTAGAAATGTAATTGGACTGTAAAAAAGGTTTAGACATCAACTTTGCATATTGGACTCTATCTCCCAAGTAGCCTCCTTGCTCGATTTATCCTTCCAAAACATTATGCTGAAGTCCAAAACATATGCTTGTCTTCATGATATTTCCAAACCATAAAAATATGAAATACCATATGTATCCCCGATAGGGTAGAAGACAAAGAAAACCTATAAGCCACCTCACCAACTCTCTCCAACACCTTAAATGGACCAATGCACCTCGGACTCGGCTTGCCTTTCTTCCCAAACTTCATCATACCATTCATAGGTGAAATTTTCATAAGTACTTTCTGACCCTCCATGAATGCCATATTACGGACTTTCTTCTCAGCATAACACTTTCACCTACTCTGAGCCTTCACCTCTTTGAAAGTATCTCGCACCAAATATGTATCCAATAACAGAAGAATGACACAATTTACCATACAAAGCTTCACAAGGATCTATCTGATTATTGCACCGGTAACTGTTATTGTAAGCAAACTCTACCAAAGGCAAGAACTGACCCCAATGACCTCCAAAGTCAATCACAAAAGCTCTAAACATCTTCTCAAGAATATGAATAGTCAGCTTAGACTAACCATCAATTTGCGGGTGAAAAGATGGCTAAGTGCAGCCTATGTACCAAACACTGGATGTACAACTATCTAAAAGTGAGATGTGAACTAATTACCCCAATCTAAAATGATATAAATAGGCACACCATACGAACGAACTATCTCGCGATTGTAAACCAAGGCCAACCTCTTCGAAGTATAAGTAGCCAATACACGTATGAAATGCACAAACATGGTCAACCTATCAATAATGACCCAAATAGCATCAAACTTCCTCAAAGTACGTGGTAAACCAACCACAAAGTCCATAGTGATACGTTTTGACTTCCATTCCCTTTGAGTCAATCCACCTAGTTTCTAATGTTCATACTTGACTTGTTGGAGATTCAAGCACCGAGAAACATGCCCAATGATGTCCCTCTTCATCCACTGCAACCAATAGTGTTGTTCCAAGTCACAATACATCTTCGTGACAGTTGGGTGAATAGAATAACATGAACTGTGAGCCTCCTCAAGTATCAAATCTCTCAAACCATCAACATTAGGAATATACAATTGACTCTGGAGTTGCATAACACCATCTTCTCCAATGATAGTCTTTCACTTCCCTACATTGTGTCCTTAAGCACTAGCAAATAGGGATCATCATACTAGTGAGCCTTAATGCGCTCCAACAAAGACAGTTGCACAACAATACAAGCAAGAACCTTACTACGCTAAAAAATATCCAATCTCAAAAATCTATGGACTAAGGTCTAAACATCCATAGCCAAAGTCCTCTACTCTGGTGGAATGAATGTCAAACTACACCTTACTCTCCGCCTTTCTACTCAAGACATCTTCTACCACGCTCACCTTATCCGCATGATACAAAATAGTGATGTCATAATCTTTCAAAAACTCTAACCACCTTTGCTGCCTTAAATTTAAATCCTTCTACTTGAACAAATGCTGAAGACTTCCCTGATTAGTATAGATCTCACATGACACACCGTAGAAGTAGTGCCTCCAAATCTTAAGTGCATACGTTATACCTGCCAACTCCAAATCATGAACTGGATCAATACAGTCCCAATACTAGTACATGAAGTATCATAATACACTGTGTATAACCTTAAACCCATGGGTAACACCAATAGCTAGAGTTGTAGTCAAAGGAGTCTTGAGATTTTGCTTCTCACACTAATTAGACCATCTAAAAGGAATACCTTTTCGAGTCAAATTAGTCGATGGGGCTGCAACGGATGAAAATTCCTCAACAAAAGGACGATAATAGCATGCCAACCCAAGAAACTCTAAATCTCCTAGATGTATGAGGTCTAGGCCGATTCTAAATTGCTTCTATCTTCTTAGAATCAACCCTAATACCATCACCTGACACCATGTGACCCAAGTATACAATTGATTCTAACCAAAACTTGCACTTGGAGAACTTAGCATAGAGCTTCTGTTACCTCTAAATATGAAGCACAATCCTCAAATGCTTCTCATGATCCTCTATACTATGTGAGTAAACCAATATATCATCAATATAGTGAACATTATAACAAAATAATACAAATAAGGCTTGAGCACATTATTCATCAAGTCCATAAATGTCGTTGGTGCATTAGTCAAGACAAAAGACATCACCAAGAACTCATAATGAGTCCTAAAAGTCATATTAGGGATATGCCTCAAGTCAATCTTAGAGAACACCTTAGCGTTGAAGCTAATCAAACTAATAATCAATTCAAGGCAATGGATACTTGTTCTTGAAGGTAGACTTATTCAATTTCTGATAATCAAGGGACATACTTATAGTATTTTGTTCTTCAAAAACAACACTGGAACACCCCAAGATAAAACACTCAGTCTATTGAATCCCTTATCAAGCAAATCTTGCAATTGTTGCTTCAACTCCTTCAACTTTGTTGAAGCCATATGATATGATGAAATAGATATAGTCTAAGTGTCCCACACCAAATCAACACAATCAATATCCCTATCCAGTGGCATACTAGTAGATCCATAGGGAATACATTCAGACGCTCCTTCACAACCAATACTGAATCCATAGGAGGAGTCTCAACACTAATATCCCGAATGAAAGAAAAATATGGTACACCCCTTCTCAACAATACGTTGAGCCTTCAAGAATGAAATCACCCTACTTGTAGAGTGACCGAGTGACCCTTTCCACTCAAACCTAGGCAATCTATGCATAGCTAGATACAAAATCTTGGCATGACAATCTAAGATAGCATGATATAGAGATAACTATTCCATGCCATGAATCACCTCAAAATATACCATATCCAAAAACAAGAGATCCACCAACATATTGTACCCATCAATAGTTATCGCACAAGATCGATAAACCTGATCAACAATAATAGAATCTTCAACAAGCATAGACACAAAAACAAGAGTATCCAAATAATCATGATACATATGCATGTGACATAAAATAAGATGATACACAAGAATAAGTAGAACATGGATCAAATAGCACCGAGACATCTCTACAACAGACTAAAACAATACATTTGATAATTGCATCAGATGCCTCTACCATAGGTCTGCCATAAATGCATAACAACAAGTCTGACTCCACTTGTCAGTCCTCCACCTCTAGGAAAATCGCTACCCGACTGAACTACACCTCTGGTTAGCTAGACAGGTAGTGTAGAAACTAGGGCTGGAAATTAAGCCTAAGTACCCTGCTGAGATGTAGCACTCTGCAATCTGGGGAAACTCTTCTTAGTATGCCTTAAATCTTCACACTCTAAGTAATTTCTCTATTGGGAAGGCTATTGGGACTAAGTCTGCCTCTGTCGACATGTATAACTAGTGAAAGAACTCTAAACTGGAGATGCACTGCATAAACCATAAGCTGGGGGTACTTTGTAAGATACCTACCTCAAACGAACACCATGAGAGACATGATTGGCTAGAGCGCAGTAAGAAGTCTAAAGTACTGAGTGAATTGGCCAATAGAATGTCCTCTAACATAGTGTCCTTTTACCCCAAATGAGGGCACCATTAAAACCTCCTGAATGATGAGGCCTCTTAACCTTCAACACCTCTCTCCCCTGATTCGGATACACTCAATCCTCCATGTTATCTCTATTGTCTATCAAAAATTGGTCCTTGTCTCTAAATCTTTATCCATACTAAGCTTATTTCCAAGATTAAGACCCTCAATGAACCCCCCCCCCCCCCCCCCCCCCCCCCCTGTCTCGGTAGGAATCAAGAAAGCTACATAACGCGATAACTTTATAAACCTTATGTCATATTGTGTAACTACCATGCCATCCTGCTACAAGTGTTCAAAATAGATACACAACTCATCCCTCCTATTGAGTGGAATGAACTTCTCCAAGAAGAGAGTCGAAAATTGAGTACAAGTGAGAGGAAGTGACCCTGGTGGTACCGACTCATAAGTCTACCACTATCTATTTGTTGGTCTTCTCAACTAAAAAATAGTTAAATAGACCCAATTGGACTCCACAAGGCCCAAATTACTCAGAATCTCATGGAAAAAGTCTAATAAGTCCTAAGCGTCAGTTGTGGGATCACCATTAAAATACAGAGGAACTTCTGGAACGGATCCATCATTTTCTGCCCTCTATAGTCATAGTGAGCCTAACCTCTAGTTGTGCTGCAATAACAGGCTGAACTACCCCAACTGGTGGAATCCTAGAGTCTAAAGCACAGTAGTAACCTGCGCTGAGGTATGCATAGGTGGGCTCTGGTCTCCCTCTCCAGACTTAGAAGTAGTTGGGGCCACATGAAGCATTCCCGCGTGTTCCATAACCTAAAATAAGCTCAGAATTTGAACCATAGTCTCCTGAGGCATTAGAATAGAAATAAAGCCCTTGGGAACCTATGTTGGACCCAGGAAGAACAATCTAATGCGGGACTTGATCTACCTATGGAACTGCAGGTGGCTCAAATAAAGCAGCGTTACATGACCACCAGCATCTGTGGGTGCTCCACCTCTCATGGAAGTTGTCTTACGTGCGTGGTCTAAGATCCATCTCTACCCCCGCCCTTACCTCTCCCGACTCTGTCCTAGGGTAGTGGATCTTGCTCAATAGCTTTTGATGGTTGTATTGTCACTACTTGTTAGAGAATAGAAGAGAAAATATTCAAACATTAGTCCATAACAAATACACAAGTAAGGAATGAAAGAAAGATAACCTTCTAAATACTTGTAGCCTCTTGAAGATAAGTATAGTCGTCTCCATCTAGATCCTCAAGACTCTATTAGACATGCTCATGGCTCTTAAAACCCATAAACTTAGGGCTCTAATACCAACTGTTATGACTCCAGTTCCACCATGGCCATGATTTCACCTAATTCAACCGCGGAAAACAACACACAAAAATAACCATAACGAGATAATATCAAAGATGATCAACTATTATAATATAGATAAGTAAAGTAACAAATATAAAATCAACATTAAAGTGTAAAACTACTACATCAATTCCCAAGAACAGGTAGTACAATCATGAGCCACTAAATAGAACACAACATAATCTCAAAATATAAAAGATATTGTGCAGAATAAGAAACAATAGATAAGAGAGGGGAACACCATAAGCTGCGAATCCCGGTACAGTAGCTCATCAGGAAGTCTCTAAGTCACACTCATAAGCTTCTCATAACACCACTAGGGCCAATGCCAGGATCTACACAAAAAGTGTTGAAGTGTAGTATGAGTACAAAAGACAACGTATATTCAATAGTATCATTTAAACCCAACAGTGAGGTTTTGATAAAAGATACCCACTTTCCATGACATACGCAGTTCATAAGCATATACAATGATAGATAAGTATCCAGGAATAGTATGAGATAAACATAGTTAAAGCAGGAGATGATAAGCATGCATTTCAGATAAAATAATCAAAAACATAAACCAAGGCACCAAAATTTTCATTTAGATAAGATATGCAACAACTTGCATTTGTATGAATGCTTTTACATGAGTCTAGAATGTCCATGTATGATAAAAATTAAAATTTTACATCTTTCACCTCCCCGGTGTCTTACAATACAACGTATACATTACCCAACGTAACATGGATAATTACGTGAATCAGAAGGAATGTATCCATATCCATGCGCCATATCAAATATCAATATCTCAAAACCAATAGTCAATCTATACAGAATAAACCATTGTTCAATAATCATAACAACACAGAAAATGCCCTATCGTGCCATAATAATAATAATCGCATGATGTATCCCATTTTTCCATAATCATAACAAATGTATGAAATATTCAGCTAACCACAATCCATATAAGAGAACTATATGCAGGGATGTACACATATGAATAACAGATAAGTATGTGTGATGCATATGGACGGAGAGATAAACATGTAAAGAAGTATGCATATTTATAAAGTATGAATACATATATAACATGTAATCTAACTTAAAAAATATCACACCATGCCCAAATAAGGAATCAAAAGCCTAGACACGATCTCTAACATAAATAAGGATGCTCAAATAGTCATACAACAAATAAGGCACATCACAAGTAGAACATATATTAAAACACATCATAAAGTAGCCCAAAATCTAGCCCCACATTGTATAACCTCGGTATTCTCATATATGCTCTTCACCTTGTATAACTTTACCTCCAAACACGCTGCATATAACACATAAATTAATTTGAAGAAAATTCTCTCAAGTATGTTAGCTAGGATATTTGCATTCTCCAAAGTATGCTTCAACCTTCTAAAATACCTTTCCCTCTATCTTCGGCCTCCAAATGTTCAAAATATAGCCAAAGAATATTCAACAAGATCAAATAAAGCTATAGAAATTAATTTCAAATGATAAATCTTCGACCTTCAGCAAAATCTCAAAAGTCAACAAAAAGTCAACCATAGACAAAAGCCTAATTTAACTTCATGAGTCCAAATATATTATTATTTTCTAAATCCTAATCCAAATTGATGTTCAAAATAAAAAAATATACTTTCTTAGTTTTCAAGTCAAAACCCCTATTTTTCTCTCTTTTAGATCGAAGTAATAATCATAGATCTGGGTTAGGGTTTCTTATCCCAATGATATAGATGAAATTTCTTTCTATAATCTCTAAAATTTGCTCTTTGTAGTTTCCAAAATAATAAAATAAAGACCATGTACAAAATGAGGCTTTATAAGAGAAAGCTGAAATTTCAGCCAAAGTGCTCCAAGGGATTGGCGCCCTACCGAATGCGACGCAGCCTGGTCGTGTCCCCTCCTGCCTCATCCACCTATCTGCTGCAATTTTTTTACATTCTCAAATCTCTCCCGAACACCTCAAAACTCACTCAAACATCCATAACCCCTGCAAACCATTCCGACTAGTCCATATATCCTACACGAACTCGTCAAAGGGATCAAAAGACATATGGAAACATCACAACTAAGAATCAAGGTCCCAACCAAGCTATGAAGTCTCTTAAGTTCTTCAAGTTCCAACTTACAAAAGATACTTCTAAATCACACCCATGGCCCTTAGACTGCTAAATCGAACTTATGTACAAATCCAAAATCATCATACGAACTTATCATAATCTTCCAACCACAAATACGAGCTTGTTTACCAAAATGTTAACTTGATCAAATATTTTAACTTAAGGCCTCTAGTTAGGAACAAAGTATTCCAAATCATTTTGATTTCTAGGAACCCGAACCACCCATACCTGCAAGCCATAAAATATTAAATGAACCTACAAGAAGTCTCAAATAGGGGAATGAGGCCCTAGAACTCAAAATCACCGGTTGGATCGTTGC
This sequence comes from Nicotiana knightiana, assembly GCA_005239525.1. Lineage (NCBI taxonomy): Eukaryota > Viridiplantae > Streptophyta > Magnoliopsida > Solanales > Solanaceae > Nicotiana > Nicotiana knightiana. The sequence continues at coordinate 15,728 of ML388109.1, read as the reverse complement.
AATGACTTAGAACCAGAATAGGTTACAATGTTTGGGAATGAGAATATTTGGATAATCTAGTTGTAACTGTTTCCTAATACGACGCCCAGCCATTACGGGAACTATTGGCATATCTGTTACATTACGCCTGGTGAAATTATAACTACTGAGGACTTAATGTAGAATCCCAAATATCTCGGAGCTTGTTGGTTTGAAGGACTTGCCAACCTGGATGCTGGTGATTATCAGTATGACATATTCTTGTATGGTATAATCAAGTATAGGTGGGACAAATCTGGGATGAATTTCTTGTATAGTTCTTCGTGCCCAGAAAGCCCTACTATGTGTGCCACATGTTAATTTTTGTGCCAGTCACATGTCTAGTTCAACTTTTACCAATACAATCCAGTATAATGCTGTAAAATCTTGCCCAAAATTAGCAAGAACGTTTGTAAAGATATCTCCAGGGAGATGTTCAGGAGCACTGAAATTTGCAACTGCGTCAAAGCAGGAAACAAAGATTCAAATCCTTTAGCATCGAGGCAATCCGAAATACCTTTCAATAGTTCCAACTAGACTGTTGAAGTACTACCATAGTTGTGATCAATGGTGCATGTATTCTTTGTGTAAGTTATTTACCCGTAAAATGGTACAGTTGAATTTGTTACGTGGTTAATAGACAAGTGAATTGATTTGATCCATACAATGATAAAGAGATAAGATAAATATTAAGAGTAGCAATTGAAATTGAAGAAGATGACAAGCCTGGCTCCGAACACTATGTCTCTAAGAGTAGAAATGAGAGTAACGATAAAATGTAAGCAAAGTTATTAAATTGAGAGAAAAAGTAACGAGATAAAGCTTTAGTATGCAGAAAGTATTTCATGTCCTTACATTGGTCGCTGAGCCAGCTATTTATAGCTTTACCTAGGGAAACAAGATCCTAGGACCAAACTCCTCTTAAATGATATTAAAAGAGTCATTGATGAACGTGTAACAACCAGTGAATGCAAATATTCTCTGCAACGGTCGCTCATTTAGTGTTAGAGAATATTCTCTCATTTAATGCTATCCAATGTCAGACCCTTGATCTTCTCCTGTTGACTAAGCTCCTTTCGGGGTTTACCCGATGTCGATTGCATTTTTTGTATACAGTATTGGTTGTTACTTGACTTGCCATTTGCCTATCTTCGGTTCCACATGTCATGTTAACATTCGATCATTTTCTATAAACTAACTTTACCCCATACAAATAGTCCCCCTACTTTTTGGTAACATATCTTAGTGTTATCGAAAAGTTGGTGAAGAATTCTTCCTTAGCAGGAAAGTTCCTGAATAGTCTCTGACACTTGAAAGGACTCACGTCTTCTCGCATTTAATACCCCGAACACGTGTTGCCCCACGATTCAGAAAATATTTTTGTTGGTTTTTGAGGTAATCATGACCACGATTGTTTATGTCTATAACTTCACTTCTATTCATTATTTTTACTTCTTTACTTTCCAAATTTTTTAAGTCTTTCTTCTTCCCTGCACTCACTTGGAAATTTTCGCAGCTTCTTCAACTTTCTCAGCAAAAGTTTCACTGACCTTTTGTTACCATGGCTTCTTTCACTACTCTCTTTGGAAACACTAGTCTTCTCTTTGGTGGAGGCCCAAAAAAATAAGGACAAGGAAGTCGATGTCAATTCTGAACCTCCCACTGTAAGCATCATCATACCACAACATCTCAGCACCCCTAAAGACTTTCAAGAGAAGGCCACTTCTGCATCTTCACGGACTTGGCTTGTTAGTAGGTATCCCTCCTCTATTCGCCCTTCTAGTGTCCCAACTGTGATGGAGGACTACAACTGCCCCAATCTTGAAACCCTCACCTCGGATATGACAGAGCGGGTTACCTTCACCAAGGAGGGTTTTACGTATGCCTACACGTATCCATTTACCTTGGGCCCATTCTCCTTGGGGTCGAATGAAGGGATCAACCCCATAATTTTGGAGTCTTTCCACCGGTATCAGATCTTCTTAGCACAAGTAGGCCCATCTATATGGTGAATGGTGACTTGCCTTCGCCAACTATGCACGAAGACCGGGGAAACCCTAATCCTTGCACAGATGATGAATCTTTACTCTCCCAAAGTTTTTCGTGAGAGAGTAATAAACTTCAGAAAATGCGGCCACCACGCTCTTCTCACCAGCGTGGATGATGAAAATGATCGTGGGTGGATGGAATGATTCATCATGATTGCTACTAGGGACAATAAAGGCCACAACTCCATCTTTTCCAGAGTCGTGGAATTGTTTTCGTATATTTTCAATTATTCATTTCCTTCCTTCGGAAAAAAATTGTTTTCTGTTGTTGATGATCTTCTCGTTTCTTTGTTCCAGCTACTCGATGGGAACTACCACGGGTTCAAGTCCTGGATCAGTGGATTCAGAAAATTCTAGAAATCACGACACTAGAATTCCGTTGGTGGAAGGAAATGGCCCCAAATACGGGTGGAAGGCCAAAAATCATGGTAAACCGAGTTCTTCTTTCTTCTATTTTTGTACGAACATAGGTAACTTCATGAAAAAATATCTTACTCCATTTTTTTCTAGATACAGGACTTCCGAAGGGCTCTATTTTCTGCCCCGAGGTCGACACCTTAGTTGATCCCGAAGAGGACAGGAGGGTGCTGCAAAGTGACCTTGTTCAAAGCGGAGCTCGTGGATCTACTTCAGGTGAGGGTTCCCCTTCTCAGATTCCCCATCCCAAGAAACCTAAGAGAAGAAGCAAATAAAACACCATCTGAGCCGGCCACATTGTTCTTCGTTGATGACGTGGAAGCCAGTGATGATGAGGCTTCCCTTAAAGGAGAAAAATATCTTCATCAGCTCAACCGGATGCTCAGTCGGGAGAGCTTCAAAACCCGACCAAAGAAGAAACCCAAGAAATTTGGGAGGAGATGGAACTGGTAGATAATGTTTATTCTCGCTTCTCATTCTCCATTGATGTCTCCGGTCCAAGGACTTTAGACCCCGGGCTTCTTCTGCCTTCTACCACTTAGCAAATGATAATTAACCCTTCTTTTGCCACCGGTGCTTCTTCATCTTCCACCCCGATGGGTTCACGCCCACCGACACAAGCTGCTCCTTCACCACCAGCAACGACCACATCTCTTCAATCGGCAACAGACGATTGAGAAAGGGATTCTTACCCTCCACGGTCTCCTGTGCACAGCAATTTGGGGCATGATTATTCAACCCTTTCCCCAGATCCTCGAGGGAGGAGAAGTGCCACTCTCTTAGTTTCAAAAGAGTTCCATCTTTTTTCCAAGCTGGTGGAGCTTGCGAATTATCTGAAGTCATTGGCTTTCGAGAAATATTGGAAGAAAATGTTCTCCCTTTTTGGAGAGTGCCTGATAAACGATGCCATGCACAGTACGGTGCAATTATCATACTGGTTTCCTCATATTTTATTTTATATTCACTTGCTACAATAGAAATCCTACCTTTGATATTCTTTTTTGCAGGCCAAATTTCTTGCTTCTGAAGGCCTACAAATGTTGATTCTTGAAAATCAAGGATTCACTTCCGAGCAGGATCAACTTTTGGCCGAGAGGAACCAACTTGTTGAGGGCCTCCGGGTACTGGAGGCAAAAGCTACTAAGATGGGCGAGCTCGAGGCTCGATTGCAGCAGAACGAGCAAGATAAAATGGACCACAGTCAAGAAGCTTCTCAGTTGCACGAAAAGCTTCAAGAGGTCAACGCTAAGTGGACCGAGCTCCATGACGTTGTGCTTTTTGTTACCGAGCGTGAGACTGCCTTCGAGGAGAAAATAAATAATCTTAAGGAAAAATTAAGCTCCAAAACCAAGGAGGCCAATGTTGTCGAGGAGAAGAGGGACCGAACATAAGAGAGGCTTAAGAGGGGAATGTATCAGAACTGGATTCACTCAACTACAAATGTTGAGCTCGACTCTCGCCTTAGTTCCATGAAATCTGACAGGGAAGAGCTCCAAGCCGAGGTCAATAAGCTTTAATCCGAACTCCAAGAACAAGAGGATTCCCTTATTTTTTAGAATACATATGCCATATATCATATAAGGAGGAAAACCTTGGAGGAGGCCAAAGTGGGCATTACCAACATAGATGATTGCATTGCCCAAGCTCGGGAGCTAGAGTTATCTTCTCGCCAAAATCTTCCTATTCAGCCCGATGCGAATGACTCTTCGATTACTAGTTTCGAGTACTTGGGAACCGAAGGGGAGACTGAAGAAGATGAAGATCCTGAACCGCTAGTGAATCCACCTTCCTCTATCAAGGGAAGTATAGATTCATTTCTCATGTTAAGTTCTGGCGGCAACGATGTATAAATTCTTTTCTTTTTTTTTTTGTATTTTGTAATTGTGCCAAATCTCTTACCGAGTTTGGATAAATAAATAAAGAATTTTTTGCTTACGTTTTGGGCAAAAATATTCCCTTTGTGTTTAGTTGGTTAAAACTTCAGGTATATTTTCATCCGATAGCTTTTGGTTTCGGGCATAAACCGTTCCGGAATCTACCCTTTACTATGAGGGTTTCAAAAGAGAGGATTCCTTATGTTTACGGTGCTCTTGAACAGGACGTCTCATGTTCATTTCGCCACAAGCATTTGAAGTATTAATTAACTTTCAAACGATCAAATTAACTCATCATTTGGACAATAAATAAGATAAAAATAAAAGGACTTTATATTATTCCTTCTATATTTAAAAGTACATAAGCATTCGTTTGTTAAAGTAAACAAAATTTCCAATACATGTGGCTAACTTGTACAACTTATTTCTACGGGGTTGATCGTGCAGTCCCCGGTCCTGATGAAACGTTGATCCCGGTTCTAACAGTCCCAGTTCTTGTGGCGCTCTTGGTGTCGTATCAGATATTACCCCCCCCCCCCACAGTGTTTGAATAAGAATGCAGATTCAAA